>JAMYCR010000105.1:0-66603 GCA_028830335.1 Eucera pruinosa
TTTAATGAGCCGCTTCTTTCTTTTTCTCATTAATTTTTCTATTACCTCATTTGGTATTAGTCTTCTTCGTTCTTCTCGTTCCGTTCTGGCGTGATCATATTGGGTTTCTCCAGTTCTTTTCGCTTTCTTGCCAGGAATCCCCGCAGAGCCCCTTTGCCAGAGCATTACCGTCAGCCAATATGTTTCTTGTATCACAGACGAGGTACAGTATAGACCTTTCATCCAATGCTCTTTTCTGTCACACGGTTCGGGGGTCTCGAGACCCCCTTACCATTTCCGTGTCACGTGCGATGTTACCGATTCAACACCAGAAAAGACCACAGAGCCATTGAAACGGCGAAAAGGACAATTAAATCGAGCGATAGGTCAGTAGCCTTTAAATGTACAGAGTGGCGATAAACTATCGTGTATACTCGGCCGTCGTATACATGGACCCAATAGTTCGGTCATACGATGCGGTTTCATTTCGTCAGTTAGATTACCGAATTAACCGATTCACTGAAGTATGTACAAACTATTGCCGTCATGCAATTTCGAAATACTATTTATATTTTGTATGTATGTACGATAAGCGTATTAAATCGGTTATTTTTTATGGTTACTTTTATCACGTATCGGAATGGCACCTGTATCATGTATACCATAAAGTGCAATTATATTCGGCAATAGCAAAATCATGTAGGTATCCAAATAACAGATTCATGATGAATATGGTAAAGTCTAGCTAGTCACATTAAAGAACGTAATTTAAAAGTAATACGTAGACGTTGCATTTATCTACAGATAAAACTGAGAACGAATCAGCATGGCATCCAATTTATGAAGTATATATATGCATGAAAATTAAATTTTCTGTGCAGACGGAGAAATGTGTGGACACTGTTTTCGGTTAATCTTGATTTGGTAAAATAACCGAGTTGGTCAAAAACCGTATTGTGTGAACGAGCTGCAAATAAACATTTACATAGCCCAAATATAAGCTACCGGAGCTCAACTCAAATGAATCAGAGCCAAATATAGTATCCCGAAGAATGGTTTCGAAATTTTTACTTCTAATAAATGAGTAACTATTAAAAACAAATAATTTTCGAATTAAACTTTTGAGTTCTTTCAAAACTGTTTACCAGTAAAATTAGTACAAGTTATATGTATATGAAATAATCCCTTAATATCGTTTTCGTAAAGCGAAGATGAATCGTATGGGAATTGAAATTTATGTTTTTCTGTAACAATCTTTTTTACCATTAATCTTTCATGATAGATTAACGGTTACTATTGATCACAGTTACGTTTCGGACTCTGTGATCTAATATCAAATGTGAATGACCTAGACTGCAACAATGTACCGTCGATTCTTCTTCACAAGTAGTATGCTGTGCTTTAAACCAAGCACTATGGGGATTTTTTAGAGTGTATGCTTTTATGCAACTTAACAGGTTCGTATCGGTATTCCAAAGAGAGCTTGTTTTCAGCATGAAAAGTTTGTTTAATATGTGTGTGTATAGTTCAATATGTATATATGCATATACTGTACAGTTATTACAATATTTTCTCGCCAAGAACTCGAGCGAACCCGTGGATAAATGCGTAGATTTCAGTCCAATCCCCTATTATGTGCGGGGGGGGGGGGGGCTCCGTGTCCGTCGCTATACTATATCAAAGGCGAAACATACGGTGTCACAACACCGCAAACAAAGATCATCAGTCCGACCAGTCGTTGTAGGACTAATGACAGCGTTGCCTTTCTCGTATTCTAGCCTACAGCAGAGGAGGCCGTGAGGACTGCCTCGCTTGGAACCACAATTCGCGATCAGTAAAGCGAGTTCGTCTCGCCTTTGATCAGAGCCGAGCGGTTTAAAACCCCATACAATGTATGAACACGATAATGTAGACTAAAAAACTTTTTTTATTATTTTTTTCTTAATAAATTTTCTTTCAACATATTCGCCAAATTTTTCTAGTTAAAATGAGACCAAAGACGACATAGTTCGGATTATATTTACCTACGAAAATGTGAAAGTATTGTATTAATACAGGAGTTAAGAGAAGTAGGAAATGGAAGAGAAGTAAATCGCTGGAATAGATGTATTGTATAGAGCAAAAGAAAGCTACAGGAAGTGAAGTGCGTAGTCTATGTATTGCATATATCAGCTGCCTTTAAAAAACTTATAAATTGTATACTTTACGTAAGTATATCATATTCAATGCCATAATGTTATTAAAATATGTATTTTGCTAGAAACAATCCATTTCTGCAATTTGTTAGAAACTATAATACAGCGTACTTATTCCATAAATGTTAAGTAAAAGTGGTACAAATTATATGGTGTTTGGTTTCATTTTAATAAAAAAATTGCGATAATATGATAAATAAATTATTTTAAAGAAAGATAGAAGAATGAAAAACTTTTAAGTTTGCATTGCATTAGCACAGCGGGCATTTAAACTTCGAATGCTCGGCTTCTCATTCTCACTTTGTCTTTCGCTCGTTGTTCTTTCCGACGGCAGAAATCAGACGCGGTTTGAGTTTCGTGTCCTCAGCGGACTTAGGCCCAGCTGCAGTCTTGGCGAGATAACATTGTATGTGTATGTATCGGGCGCCCATGTCGCTCATGTATCCTGTATGATCCATACGGTCCGAACCAGACATTAAGCAAAACAATATACAATGTACAGTTGTCCCGCCGAATTACGCGGGGGTTCGGAACATTTATGTATCGCGTTAATGAAGGCTCGCGCAATTTTGAGACTTCCCTTCTCACAACTACTACAAATTTATATTACATATGTACATACATAGTTATAAACTGGGTAAAAGTTTAGTTATTTGAACAAAGAGGAGGGGGTGGGGATGATATTAATCGAAAGATATGCGTGAACAGTTACAAGGTAATTATTTAGAAAAGCCCCCTTTTCTAAACCCAAACCGATGATTCTCGAGTATGTTATAAAAATCAACATTTTGAGCAACTTTTTCCTATACATATAACCGCCGCTCGGCCTTCGTTTCCGAAATTTGTCTCAAAGGAGATTGGTACTACTACATCAAATTTTGTCTATAAGTACGCGTCCGTGGGAGCGTATACGTAAGCGTTTGATTGGCAACTGTCTATCGTTTCTATACATAACAGCATAGCGGCCAGCGACGAATATTATACAATGTACAACATTTTTTCGAAATAATAACTGAAATGTTTACAACTTCGTATAATATCAATAAAGATCATTAAAACAAAAATGAATGTGTGGCCGGCCGCCTCGCGGCGGCCAGAATGAATTCTTCGTCCCGAACCAAAACTTCATTAAATTAGTTACTAGATAGCAGAGTTCGATTTGAGTAAGGTTCGGGCTGGATTATTATTCCAGCCGCCGTGAGACGGTCGGCTACCCGAATCGAGTTCGGAAGCACTCCCAATCTACGCGTCCGTTGCGAGCTGGCTCGATGCATTTAAAGAAACAGTGGACAATCACCGACCAAATGTTTACGGATACGCTGCCACGGACGCGTACTTATAGAAAGAATTCAATGCAGTTGTACCGATCATTCTTCGAAAAAAATGTCGAAAACTAAGTCCGAGCGACGGTTATATGTATAGCAAAAAGTTGTTTAAAATGTTGATTTCCACAACATATTAAAAAATCATCGAAACCGGTGAGACCCCTCTTTTCTAAATAAATACCAATTACAATGGTAGTAACAGGGTTGTTGCATAGTAAGATATTAACAAAAACATATTGGTACAACTACATTGCATACTGTTTCAATATGTATATATATGTATGTATATGTACACAATGCGTACACAACAGCCGACGCGTTAGCCGCTTCGCTCACCGGCGGATTTGGTTTGCTTATGTTTCATCTCGTCGTCAAGCGGCACTCCGTTTCTGGCACAATGCGACTGCATTATTTGTGGCGTTGTCATTGCTATTGTACGTATAGGTAGAATAGAATGCAATTGTACTAATATATTTTTGCTAATATTTCTAAACTTCTAAGTTAGAACCACTACTACTTCGTCATACATAAGCTTCCGATTAATAGGATATACCGCCTACCTCACTGTGGAGCCGCATACCGTTGTTTAGAAATGTTAAATATGTGTTGCATTTTATATATTTACTAACATATGTATGTTACGAAAATAATAATGTTATTCAAAAATTCCCAGAACTCGAGGATTTATCCTTTAATGCCGATCATAGGCACAAATCGGGAAAAGTTTCTCAAAATGTTGAATTTTACGACATATTTCAATTTCATAAAAATCTAATAGGCAATCCTAACATAAATATATACCCAGGTGTAGCGTAAATAGAATTTCCTTCATCTTGTAAATATTATGAAATGTACTGCGCTTTGAATATTTTAAATATTTTTGCATGTTACGCGTATTCTTCATTCTTTCAAACATTTAAAGTTCCTATAAACGCATAAAAATTTGTAGTGAATTTATTATATGTTCTGTACACATGTTATTCATATTTCGCGAACGTATATTGTAATTTTTGTAGCTCTTCACGGTCGCGGTGACTACAAAGATCACAAAAAACCGCGTTTTTCAAAACTGCGTGAGTACTTCGAGGATTAATTACATTTCTGCTTACTTTTTCCTAGATGTGGAAGAACAAGCCTTGCATTGAAACATAACTTAGATAATATATTCTGGTAGATGAGTCTTAAACAAATTTTCAAGTGATATTTTTATGTTTCTAACACAATGGCCTTACAAGCATAATAAATAAGAGTTATAAGAATTACATTTGAAACTCTTTATATTTTAATTTCTTGGTTTTATATTTTTTATTACAAACTTCTAGAAATTTATCAGAAGTTTGAGCTTTCCTCTGCAATAATGGTTCCGAGCATATAATTATAACATTACAGTAACGTAATTAATTTTGTAAGTTGATAGCTACATTATAAAAATACACTCCAGCCGTGCAAAGAAATTAAAATTAATTGAGTGAGCTCGGATTTTTGCTTATCTTTTACTAGAAAAATTTTATCTATGCATTGATAACATTACCGTGAAGTATTACAAAATGTAAGAAGATAAATCATAGTTATATTTGTTTTATACGCACAGAGTGTGCATATAATCTCCAATATATATTTTTGTTCGCATCTACTTGGAAAAAATCACTGTTATTAAATTGTGTGCTCTTTGAAACTATTCGACATTTGTCTGAAACAGTTTATGGAATTATTCGCGGTTTACAAAGTTTTTAAATAGATTTATTTAAGTCGGACGCTGTGTATAGTGGTCAAACAGATTTCTTCGTGACGCGGATAGAGAACGATGTACTTGAGTCTGTTCACTTTATCGTCGTCAGCGACATTTCCACAGGTATTTCTTACACTCACCGCATTAAAACGCAGAGGGCGTATGAAACACTCGAATTTTCTTCGAGGTCGGTAATTCAGAGCTGGTGACACGAAGTCCCATAAGATGATAGGTCTATCCTGTACCTCGTCTGTGCAGAAGAAGAGAAGCAAGGAATGGTAAAGAATGATTTTCTACGCAGAAATACACATTGTTCATTCATTAATTACGAGTGTTTATTCAATAGTATTCAATAGATAGAAATGTTCATTCATTGGCTAAATAAATATCTTTATGTTTCCAATTTAATCATCTATGTATTCCATTTCTTTTAAGTCCTCTTGTGTGTCTGATAAAAAAGCTCAGACATTAAAAAGTCGGATTTGAATAATCAGAATAATCAATAATGCTATTGATCCCTGAAATTCAATCTGAAGTGTCACCGACTTTCTTAAGTGTTCATTTATTGTTGTATCTATCTTACACTATAATCTACTATAGAGGAAGAATACGTATGCTCTTCACAAATAATTATCAAATATTTGAGAACGCATATGCGTATAGATTTTCGAACCTATAAGTGGATATATTCACTTATAGGTGTGAGGATCGTAATTTTACAATTTCTAAAGACTTTGAAAAGAAGACAATTTGGGATCGAGGTACTATTAGCAAATACACCAGAATCCGCTCATTGTGATCGCTTTGGGACATTTTGATAAAAATAACCGGCTGATAACATTTCACAGAGAATACAAAATTTTCGTTATTGAAGTGAATTTTTTCCAAGCAATTATTACATTAGTACACAGTTTAATAGGTATACTATCTTTGTATTTGCTTTCAAATGGTAAAAAGATCTCTCGACAAGATTTGTGTATTTACTTATTTTCTAATTATTCTTGCCAGGTATTCATGCAAATGAAAAGAAACGCTTCGGTTAACACTATATAATACCATGTGACTTTCAAATTACACACCTTTACTTAATCTACACGAGGAAAAAAAAGAACCAACAACACACGGAGTTCCCAAGCGGTCACCCATCTAAGTACTATCCGTGCCCAGCGAAGCTTAACTTCAGTGATCGGACGAGAACTGGTGAATTACAACGCGGTATGGACGTTGGATAAAAAATGAGATATTATATATTGTTGATACTGAACATGTACCATGAATATTAAGTTTATTAAATCTATATTATGTGTTCGATACAAGCAAAATCAATTCAACAACGTATACTGCTGAACGTTATACTTAAAGCTACCTCTTTAAATGTATTTTACTTCGTAGCTATACAGTTACAGTATGTTCGTATATTATTAAATCACAAGCAAATGATATATTTGTACCAATTATTATTTCCTGTTCTGCAGGATATCAGTGAAGAAACAGTAACCTCTAAACTAAGTAAAACTCGAGTTGTAGATCCTTAAAAGTAAGCTTGTACGGATATGTCCACTTAGTACGAAGTTTCTAAGAATTTTTATCATTTATCTTTAAGTATGATTATCACAAGTGACGCCAATAACCGAAGTTTGATTACAATAGACGAACTATTAATACAGAGTGTTTGGGTTTAGCCAATTATACTAATAATAATAACTGATTTGTTGCTTCGCGGGCTGATGCAACAGTAAACATAGACAAACTTCGCCCTTACGGATGCCGAAAAGGGGAAGGGAGAGTTTATTTTAGACTTAGAAAATATCACGTAAAAACGTGAGGAAGTCATTAATAATGTTAGCGATTGACGGAATTAAAAGTTACACCTGATTAAAAGTAGTCAATTCTTCGGGTTATGCCAACCGCCATGTTGTTTCTTGGCACGGCTCGACCAATAGGAACATTCCATTGCACATCTCATATCTTTTTATGGTAATATTTTTTTCATCTGTTTCAAGTAACCGATCAGTTCAAAACGTGCTTAGGCTTATCGGTGTGAAAGAACTTTTATGTTTCACACAGATGTGCAGCATTTTCCCCACACTACCGCATTTATGTTTTTCCTGATTTTCCAAATTGTATAAACATGCAATCGTACGGCAAGAAACGCATCAAATAAGCATCAGGATAAAACTGCAAATAACTGCACGAATTTCATTGCAGGCCGCCTCTACATCGAAATAGAAAAGATGTTGATTGGTGAAATAGTTTCCGAAAGAAGAGTTCATACGGGTAACAAACACGTCAGAGTTCTCGCTTTCCAGTTGTAAAACACTTGAAGCCTCGACTCAACGTTGCAACTCCAGGAAGATGGCCTAATTTACTAATTTATAAACACCTCAATTGGTTTTCACTCATTCTACTTTGCTTGCCTGGAAACCCAACCTCGGCGACTGTTTTCCATCAACCTAGGATACACATTTTTTGTACACACGTGTAAAAAAAATCCGTCTTCACGAAAATGGGGAAAAAATGCAAAAGAAATTCCTTTATCTTACAACAGAAACCTAATAGTAGCATAATGACCCCCTAGCCCCTATTCAAATTGTACATACACAATGTAATATATTTCAATATTAACAATCTTCTTGATATCGAAGTTCAAAAGTGATAAATTTGGCATGCTGCGACCTTTATTCTCTTACACTCCCAATGTACCCTGCTGTTACTATACTAAAAGCATTGACTAAGGACAGGATAGGCTAATCATTTATAGGAAATATCATAAATTTCAAACTGAAAATTCAGCTTTGTAAAAGAGTGGAGGTTGTTTACGCCACTTACAATTTACAATCGGGTGGTTTAATTAGGGTAAATTCACCTAAGTAAACTTTTACCGTTCGTTCATTCAACAAACTTTAAGTGAATTGTAATGTAATGATTTTGTGTATTGCGTGCCCGAAACACAGTAATTGAATCATAATCACTCACAACTATAATTATGTCATTATCCCAATGATCTATTTCTAGATGGAAGCAAGAGTAAGAGGTGAAGCATGCTAAAGAGGAGAGAAGAGAAGGCGGGATGTTGTGAAAACGTAAGAGGGAAGCGAAGAGGGGAAAAGAGAGAGAGAGAGAGAGAGAGAGAGAGAGAGACAGAGACAGAGACAGAAAAGTACGATAGAGAGCGAGCGAGTGATGGCAAGACTGATAGAGTATGCTGAAGAATGGGAGTGAGTGAGGAGACAGTGTGTGAGCGAGAGTGACCGATAATAGCGGCAAGACGAAGAAGGAGCGAGCGGGTGACCGACAGAGAACGGCTGAGGACAGAGCAGACGTTTGGCGATGAGCTAGGAGAAAACGAGAGAGCTAGAGATAGGAGACGAGTACAGAACGAGATAGAGTGAGAGCGACAGAGGCGCGGCCTGGCGATTAGCGAGGACGAGAGAGACACCTCAATGTTTAGAGTTCCAGTAAGGCAATGGCTGTATCTCATGAAGGAAGTACATACGTCTTTACATGCCCAATGGTTACAATTACATACCGCTGCATCCTAAATTTGGCAATTATGTATTAAATTTATTTCTTGTTTTACAGGTGAAGAGGGTGGAGCAAAAGATCAGATATGAAAGGTACGGCACAAGAGGAGGCAATAAACGTTGGCGAAAGGGAGGTGTTGATGGAAGGTTGGAAGGAGAAGGAAGCGGAAGAGGCGGATGAGACAGGAGAAGGGAAGGTGGTGGGGATAGGAAAAAAGAGGGGGCAAACATATTTGTGTACAATTTGTAGATAAAAACAACAACAAAATAAACGTGGACTTTACTTTTAGATAAATCAATCAACCTATTGTTCACTTTTCAAAAAAATCTAAAAAAATTGGAGATAATAGCTATAATAATATGTTGTTACCATAAAAATATAAAAGTAGTGCTCTTACAACTTCACAACGAAATTTGCATTTTTCTGTTTATTGTACAGTTTTTCATACGTTTTTGAAAATCCCCTACAAAATATGGGTACATTAATGCAAGATTAAACATTTTTTTTCCTTAATAAATTTACTTTCAACATATTCCCCAAACTTTTTTATTAAAACGAGACCAAATACGACATAGTTCGGATTACATTTCCCTATTAAAATGTGAAAGTATTGTGTTAATAGAGGAGATAAGAGAAGTGTTGCGTGAATTGCGTGGATTCGAGCACCCAACGCTAATTCTGACTTAGCCACAATTTAATGAGTCTAAGCCTAGTTTTTAGACGATGTTTAATCAACTGAATGTCCGTGTTATAAATCGTACTTAGTTCGCGTTCGAGTTCGTAGTTGACTGTATTCGTGTTCTTAAAATATTCTAACTTCGTTCGTGTTGTACAATGGTTCTCCCGTTTGTGTTGTGTCACTAAGTTCGTGTTGTAGTTGCTTTGGAGTTCTGTTTGTTTCTTTTCGTTTGAGGCAAGATGTCCATCCACCTCGCCTCGGAAGAGACGATCCGGAAGGGGGTGAGAAGCGTGATTGGCCACGATTTTTAGAAAGTAACCGCCCTCGTACCCGTGATGGTCACCCTTGAAAGTAGCCGCGACCAAGTAGTGACGCGCAAGGGTTTTCGCGTGTTTTGGGAAAATCCGCAGCAGGTAACAAGCTGAAGGAACACTCTGACCCTGACTACAGATGGTTGAAAATAACGGATTCTAAGATTAATGTGTTGGTCCCAAAGTAATAAACTTGAGTTGCCGTCGCGAGGGTATTTTGTCTAAGAAAAATGGTCAATGGTTCCATAAACTTATTGCTGCTGCGAATCGGTTCGAATTTCTCTGGCTATTGCTTTACAATTTTAGAAATTCCGAACCTGGTTTTTATGGGCTGAGTGCGGGGACTTGAACAGTTATTTGTGATTTCTAAAGCTGTTGTATCGCGCTCTAAAGTGATTCAACATTCCGCCCCCCTTGAACGGCTTTGTTCAATGATGAATTGATGCGTATTAATCTGTTAAAGCAGTTCGTGATGTATTCGACATGGCTTGTTTTGCCATGAGTGTAGTGTTGTATATGTGTATATGAATTACGAGTTACCCTAATTAAATATTCCGCTATTTCTAATAACTATAGATGCTGTCACTCATACATTCATTCAGGCATACATTTGCATGTTTCAAACTTGCATTCTTTTAACTATACACACTAGTATGGTACACTATACACTAATATAATATTGTATGTACACACGATTTCATTGTTCAATCGGTAGCGGAGCAATACGCTTTATTGTTCGTTTATATTCTCCGCGGATGGTCCGCACTGTCACCACACGGATGATTCCATCTGCGCCAGGGTGGACCGCGATGATTCGTCCCAACGGCCACTGCATGGGAGGGGTGTTGTCTTCTTGTACCACAACCATGGTTCCGACTGCGAGTTGCTGTGTTCCGCCGGTGTGCCATTTTTTGCGGGAGATCAGTTCCTGCAAATATTCTGTTCGCCAGCGCTTCCAGAAGTGTTGGCGTATCTGTTGGATATGCTGCCAGGACGAAAGTCGTCCGTCCGGTATATTCGCGTAATCGTGATCAGGTACACTCATCAATGACTCGCCAATTAGGAAATGACCTGGTGTGATGGCCGTCAGGTCATTTGGATCAGAGGATACCGGGGTCAAGGGTCGAGAGTTTAGGATGGCTTCTACTTGGGTAACAAGGGTTAGAAGGCCTTCGAAGGACAACAACGCATCGCCGATTACGCGTACAATGTGATGTTTTGCAGATTTCACTGCCGCTTCCCAAATACCACCAAAGTGTGGTGATCGAGGTGGTATGAAATGCCAATTAATTTGCTGATTAGCAAGGGACTCTGTTATTTTGTTATTGTTCGATGGGTCTGCTACATATGTGTGAAGTTCGTTTAATTCACGTTTCGCGCCAACGAAATTCGTTGCGTTGTCTGAATATATGTCGTTCGGTTTGCCGCGTCTCGAAAAGAACCGTCGCAATGCAGCTAAAAAAGCATCTGTTGTTAAATCTGATACGATTTCAATATGAATAGCTCGAGTCGTGAAGCAGATAAATATGGACAGGTAGACTTTAATTTTCCCGCGATTTCTGTGGATCTTCTCCTTTATGAAGAATGGACCGCAAAAATCGACTCCGGTGTGGCAAAATGGTCGCGATGGTGTAATACGGCTTTTAGGCAGATCACCCATAGGATAATTGACTACTGTGGGCTTGGCACGGCTGCAAATAACGCATTCGTGTATTACTTGTCGCACCAGTCCCCTACCATGAGGAATCCAAAACTTCCGTCGAATTGCGTTTAATGTAGCCTGCGCCTCTGCGTGGAGATTTTTTAAGTGTACCTCGCGAACGACTAATTTTGCTAAATGGCTGCCCTTATGCAATAGCATGGGATGTTTCTCATTATAAGGAAGATTCGCGTGTGATAGTCGTCCGCCTACCCGCAGAATACCGTCGGAATCTACGAATGGAGCTAGGGATGCTAAGCGATTTATGTGATTCTTTAACTTTAATTCATGAAATTCGTTCCGATACGATAGCTGTTGAGTCAACCATACGATTCGAATTTCGGCCTTGTTCAATTCTGTTGTAGTGAGGGGACCCTTTGATTGTTCTCGTCTTAAGCTGTTCTGTATGAAACGGAGTATGTACGCTACTACGCGTCTAAGACGGTGGACGGAAGAGAAATTTTCTATTAATCCGACATCTAATTTCGCGGATAACGTGACGATTGGCCGTAACTCAGGGATTTCCGCAGGTTGAATTACCGAAAGTGGCCAATGCCTTTCTTGAAAGGCTAACCATGATGGACCGCAATGCCAAAGATTACTGTGAATGCAATCCTTGGTATGCATTCCTCGTGATATCAAGTCGGCGGGATTGTCCTTTGAATTAATGTGTCGCCATTCGTGAATTTGGGTTATGCTTTGTACACTCGCCACACGATGAGCGACGAATGTTTTAAGAGTATGGGGTTCCGAATTGAGCCAATGTAGCGTAATCGTAGAATCAGACCAAAATGTAGTTTTTTCGAACTTTATATGCCGCAAGGCGTGTCTTGTAGTTGCGTATAGTTTGGCGAGTAAGTGTGCGGCGCAAAGCTATAATCGAGGTAAGGTAACCGTTTTCAAGGGTGCTACTCGTGATTTTGATGTTATTAATCGAGTTGCGACGTCTCCGCGATCACTGACTGATCGCACGTACAAACATGCACCGTAGGCCCGCTCGCTCGCGTCGCAAAACCCGTGTAACTGCATAGAAACGCAGCTTTGTTGTGTGATGTGTCTGTTAACCTTGAATTCGCTTAATGATTGCAATTCCTGCCAATACATACACCATTCGGTGTGCAGATCGGTGGGTAGTGACTCATCCCAATCTACTTGTATTTTCCACAGGGACTGCATCATCAATTTTGCTCGTATGATAATAGGTCCTAACAATCCAAGAGGGTCGAAAAGTGTCGCGATTTTCGATAAAATTGTTCGCTTTGTTACGCGATCGCATGTGGCACACGCATTTAAGGTGTACGTGAGCGTTCTCTCCTTTGCGTTCCAGTGTACGCCAAGTGTTTTTATCGTCTTGTCCAAGTCTAATCGTAAGCAAGTGGCGTCAGTTTTGTCGTGTTGTAATGCGTCAATTAACGATTCGTTATTTGTTGCCCATTGTCGAAGTCGGAAACCTCCCTTAGCACAGAGAGCTGTGATTTCGGAAACTATCGCGGCCGCTTCCAGGTATGAGTCGGCACCCGTCAGCAGGTCATCGACATAAAAGTCTTCGCGCAATACCCTAGCCGCACGGGGGTATCGTTCGCCCTCGTCAGTGGCCAGCTGATGCATTGCGCGAGTCGCTAGAAAGGGTGCAGCGGAGGTTCCGTAGGTGACGGTGTTAAGTGTGTATGTTTTTATTGGCTGATTTGAATTTTCACGCCACAAAATCTTTTGGTATATCCGATCTTGCGGGTGTACCAGAATTTGCCGATACATTTTTTCAATGTCGGCTGTAAGGACATATGTATATGAACGGAAGCGGAGTAAAAGAGAGTAAAGTTCCTCTTGGATGGTAGGACCTGTTAAGAGCGCGTCATTCAAGGATGTGCCATTAGATGTCTTGGCGGATGCGTCAAAGACTACACGTAGTTTTGTAGTTAGACTGTCGTGTTTTAATACCGCGTGATGGGGAAGATAATAACCGATTTGTGTATTCGGGCTGTCGTGTATTTCCATGTGACCGAGGTCGCGATACTCGTTTAAAAATTTAACGTATTCGTGTTTTAAGTCCGTGTTTTTGTCTAAAGTTCGCTCTAACGCGTGAAATCGTCTAAGCACGCTCGCGTATGAATTACCTAATGTTGGCGGTCGTGATTTGAATGGCAGTTTTACAACGTACCTGCCGGAGTTTGATTCGCGTGTTGTCGATTCTATGAATTGGGTTTCGCATGCGCGTTCTTCGGCGGACAATACTACTTCTCGAAGGGGTTCCTCTAATTCCCAAAATTTCGAAATGCAAGTCTCCAGCGCGTTGCGTGCGACATGACAGTGGGTGATACTTGACGGTTGCTTAGACAGTAATTTACCTGCGAGAATCCAGCCTAATTTTGTCTTTTGTAGAGTGATGGAGTCGTTTGCAATTGAAATTTGACCGATACAAAGTAATTTAAAGAACACCTCTGCGCCAATCAAGCCATCAATTTCAGAAGGGGTGTTGAATTCGGGATCGGCAAGTGGGATATTGGCTGGGATGTTGAGATGCGTTTTTGAGATAGGACGGGCTGGTAGAATCTCGGTTATGCGTGGCAATATGAGAAATGTAAGATTTGCTGTGAAATTGTTGATTCTTGATTGGACAGAGGTGCGTAACGAATTTTGGATCTGTGCTATTGCTTGATTTATTCCTATCACTGGAATGTTCGCCCTTTGCATTGGCAGCGATAGCCTTTTGGCAAATCGCTCCGTAAGAAAATGCGATTGCGATCCTGAGTCCAGTAGGACTCGGCAGGGTTGCGGTCGATTATGATTATCGCGAATGTAGATTACCGCGGTGGACAAAAGTGTTTCGTTTGTACTATTCGCGCTTAAGGCCGATACAGTTGCTTGTACCGGTTTCTGCTCCTTGTGCAAAAGTGTATGGTGTTTTCCATTGCACTGTTTGCAACATCCAGCAACACAATCTTTGACGTCGTGGTTTGGTCTTAAGCAATTAATGCATAAGCCAGCCTTTTGAATCATTTCCGTCCGTTGGTCAATGTTCGCGGCTGTTAGTTTTTGGCAATACTGCGTAAAGTGATTCGCCTTGCACATATAGCAGCGTGCCCTTTGTGCAGTGTACGCGTGAGTTGGTACGGTAGCGTTTGGTTGTCCGCGATATCGCGTACCTGGACCTGGTCGTGTTAGTGTTATAGGGTTCGGAGTATCTACGATTCGTGTTATTGGTTTCGCGGGTTCTACTCTCGTGCTTTCTAAGACTCTACGTCTTTTGTGTAAGAAATCTAGCAATTCTTCCATCGACGGAAGATCGGTACCTTGTGTTTTTTCCTTCCACCGTAGTCGCGTTTGATCGTCGAGTTTACTTGTCACCGCGTAAATAGGAAATGCTTCTAAAAATCGCTTGCTTAACGCTTTTAATGCGTTATAGTGTTTCATGACCGTATCCGTTAATTCGCCCAAGGCTGTCGGGTTGGATCGCGAAACAAGACGGTAAATCAAAAAATGCCTGAACGCGGTTGTTAATAACTACACTTGGATCGTTATAATATTTGTCTAAAATGTCCCATGCTACTGCATAATTTGCTGCGGTGGTTTCTAGCGATTCGACCTTCTCCGCCGCTCTTCCCGTGAGGCAGGATTTTAAATAAATCAATTTTTGTGCGTCGCGGAAGTTAGGATTTTCATGAATGGCCGATTTAAATGCGTCCGCGAAGCCCGGCCATGCTTCATACGTTCCGCTGAATTTTGGCAAATGCATGGTCGGTAATTTTACGTGTGATTCTGATAAGATTGTTAGCGGTGATTGTATATTAGTTGCCTCAGCCAAACCAGATGGTTGTAAGGCATGTGGCACCTGAGGCGACCCGTCTACCTGACCAAGAATTCTATCGTGCTTTTCGAGAGTATCCTTTGCGTTTGCTACTATAGAGTAATAATGATCTTCGAAATCAGTCCGCTCGTTTAACCTAATTTCGTAATCATCGTCAGTGGCCGACAATTCTAATGCGTTCTGTATTGAATCAAACGTATCAAAGTCGTTTTCGAGACGCGCGGTGCGTATTTTTAACTCGTTCAGAGGAACATCCTCCGAATCCCGACACATATCGAGGAATTTCGCGAAGGCTGTTAATTTCGATTTAATGGTAGCGCGTTTTCGAATGAGATCGCGATCAGTTTACGTGTTGTGTTCTTGGGCCATCGTGCAGTCGGAGGAAAGATGGGATATTACGGAAATTGACGAGTTATGTGAATGTTATCTGACTCACGAATTACGTTGCTGATCCCGTCGTGGACTCGTTCGCCAAGGTTGGATGATATTCCTTGCTGACTGAATCCCAAAATGCCGTTGCGTCGTAGTGGTCCTCCTCGTGCTCGTTGAACCTTGTGGCCTGATGTTGCGTCCTAGTAAGCCTGCTGTCCTTGGCTGCTGCGTCGTGATGTTGAACCCAGTGAGGTGGTTGCACGAAGTAGATCTTCGATAGCACTAGCACACACTGGTATCCGGCTCGACGGACCAAAAATCCACCTCGCCTCGGAAGAGACGATCCGGAAGGGGGTGAGAAGCGTGATTGGCCACGATTTTTAGAAAGTAACCGCCCTCGTACCCGTGATGGTCACCCTTGAAAGTAGCCGCGACCAAGTAGTGACGCGCAAGGGTTTTCGCGTGTTTTGGGAAAATCCGCAGCAGGTAACAAGCTGAAGGAACACTCTGACCCTGACTACAGATGGTTGAAAATAACGGATTCTAAGATTAATGTGTTGGTCCCAAAGTAATAAACTTGTGTTGCCGTCGCGAGGGTATTTTGTCTAAGAAAAATGGTCAATGGTTCCATAAACTTATTGCTGCTGCGAATCGGTTCGAATTTCTCTGGCTATTGCCTTACAATTTTAGAAATTCCGAACCTGGTTTTTATGGGCTGACTGCGGGGACTTGAACAGTTATTTGTGATTTCTAAAGCTGTTGTATCGCGCTCTAAAGTGATTCAACAAGAAGTATGATATGGAAGAGAAGCAAATTGCCGGGATAGACATTGTATAGAATTGGAAGAAGCTACAGGCAGTGAAGTATACGTAGTCCACGTATAGCACATATCAGCTCCTTTTGAAAAAATTATAATTGTATAGTTTAAGTACGTACATCATATTCTATGCCATTATGTAATTAAATTATGTACTCTTCTAGACACAACTCATTTCTGCAATTTGTCAGAAGCTACAATATAGTATAATTATTCCATACATGTTATGTAAAAGTGGTCCAAATTATATCGTGTTTGCTTTCATTTTAATAAAAAAATTGCACTAATATAATCAATAAATTACGTTGAAGAAAGATCAAAAAATAAAAAAGTTTTATATTTGCATTGCATTAGCACAGCGACTGTTGTCTAGAAATCTGAAATACTTGTTGCATTAAATATATTTACTAACATATGTGTGTTCAAAACGTAATAGTGTAATTAAAAAATTTCCAGAATACTACTATTTTCATTGCCGCATATCGGTAGAGGATTTTCAAAATGTTAAATTTTACAACATATTTCAGTTTCATAAAAATCGAATAGGCAATCCTAGTATAAGAATTTCTTTCGTCTTTCAAATATGCATTATGTAATATACTGCACTTTGGATATTTTATATATTTTTGCATATTACGCGTATTCTCCATTCTCTCAAACATTAACGTTCTTATAAACGCATAAATTTTTTCGGTGTGTTTATTATATATTGTGGGCATATGTTATTCATATTTCACGAAAGTGTATTCCGATTTTTGTAATTCTTCAACGTCGCGGTGACTACAAAGATTGCAAAAAACGCCTTTTTTAAAACTGCGCAAGTACTTTGAGAATGAAGTATACCTCTGCTTACTTTTTCCTAGGTGTTGAAGAACGAGCCTTGCATTGAGACAACTCGGAGAATATGTTCTGGTACGTGAGACTTAAACAAATTTTCAAGAGATATTTTTATGTTTCTAACACAATGACCCTAAAAGTTTAATAAATAGGAGTTATAAGAATTGTATTTGAAACTTTTTATATTTCAATTCCATGGTTTTATAACTTTTCTTAAATGATTACAAAAAATATCAGAAATATGAACTTTTATTAAATTGTGTACTCTTTGGAACTATTCAATATTTATCTGAAACAGTTTTTAACATCAATCGTTGTTTACAAAAATTTTAAGTGGGTTTATTTAAATGGGACACCGTGTGTAGTGGTCAAACAGAATTCTTCGTGACGCGGAAAGAGAACGATCTACTTGAGTCTGTTGACTTTATCGTCGTCAGCGACATTTTCACTGGTATTTCTTACAATCACCGCATTAAACCGTAGAGGGCGTATGCAACACTTGAATTTTTCTCGAGGTCGGTAGTTCAGAGCTGGTGACGCGAAGTCCCATAAGATGATAAGTCTATCCTGTAACTCGTCTATGCGGGTACTTTCGATATTTCGTATCGCAAATGATCATAAAACATTTCGGTTTCGATCCAAAAGAAATAACGTATATTCGCATAAGGAGCAACAGCTATGTATGACAATACACTACGCTTCGCCATCATTGTACAATAAACTGTGCCTGGTACTCGGGTATCATCTTCCAAGTTCGAGTACAATTATACGTTGGTTCGGGAAAGTTGACATTTCGCCCGGTATGTACCAACATTTATTCACCGTTTATAAAAGTAAGGCTACAAATATGCAAGTCGTAGATCGCAATTGCGTTCTTATATTTGATGAAATTGCAAAATCAAGAAGGGTCTAAATTTCCAGACAACGAAGCAAATCATTAAAGGTTTCGAGGATTTATGATTTTTAGGTAGAAATTTAGCCAAAGGCACGCAAGTTCTTGTTTCATGTTGCACGGCTTGTTCAGTAATTGAAAACAACCGGTGACTTTTTTTGTTTCCAAATCAGGTATAAAGAAGCATGACTTGTCAATTATTCTAGACGACACCTTAGATGAAATCTACGATACAGGTTTGAAAGTCAGAGCGGTTATTTCCAATCAGGGAGCAAGTTTCAAAAGCATAGTAGATGATAGAGTGTCTTTAGATTATCCTAATTTTTTAGAAGTAATAAAAAAATCTACTTTTCTACAACTTTTTACATGTCCTCAGAAGCATTCGGTATAATTTGATAAAGAATGATTTTTTAATTAACGGATCGAAAGTTTCTTTATCCGATGTCGTGGCTCTTTTACAATTAGAGGAAAATAAGAATACACGAGCGGCTTACAAATTAACTAATAAACATGTTTTTCCACATTCTTTTGATGTGGAAAACGAAGTGTAAGCTCGTCCTTTAAATTTTTAGTAAGCGTGTGTTATCTGCTCTGTCGACCGCTTTTCATTGACAGGTAACATAAAAACAGAAGCTGTACAGCATACGGCTACTTTCTTCGAAACTCTAAACGATTTGTTTGACAATTTCAATAATAGGTGTGCTCGTGATCCCAATCCAAGCAAGTGCTGCGCTGTTTCGCAATTTAATGATATCGTTGAAGAAAATTTATGAGTACTGTTGCAAAATATGCAAGATTGGTTTGTATTGTCGGATAAGGCTTAAAAGCGCCACTGTGTTTCTTGGGATTGCTGCAATCTGTACGTGCCACTCTCCAACTAAGGAAAAACTTACGCGATCAAAATGTCACAGTTTTCAAGACATTCCGATTGAATACTGACTGCTTAGAGAATTTCTTCTCCATTCGTCGGATGCACGGTGGCACGTACAATCGCGATCCTTCGGTAAGAACGATGCGTATCGTGATCAGAAAAAACAATTGTGGCGTCAGGGGATGCCGCAACCATGAGTTTTCGCGAGCTCGTAAATCCCACTACACTTTCGCGACAACACCTCGATAACGCGGTTTACTCCTACTTAAAGGAATGAAAACCTGCGTTTCTTTGTTATATTACAGTTTATTTAAAGTTGTTGATGTTGTACAATTGTGGTTGCCGATAGATAATTTCGTTTGATCGGTATTATTTATATTATGTAGAATTGAAATCGCGTAAGTGATCTATTCAGTGGACCGAATATTGATGAAAGTAGGAAGTTTCAACTCGTTGAACGTTTGCTCTTGTGAACAATTAAACGCAACGTGTGATAACTGACTAGAAATGCGGGTGACTCTAAATTTATATCATTCGGAAAACCAAGGTTGAAGGTGATTGACTGAAATAATTTGGAAAGGGAAAGGGCATAGCCGGATAAGGGGGTCAAAGGTGCCCTTAAACCAAATTAGACTTGTGATGCACCATTCGATAGGGTATCCAAAAAAACCCTTCACCCAAAGTTTCAACCCTCTAGCTCGATCTGGTGGGTAGTAATGGCGAAAAAACGAAATATCAGTTTTTGGCATATTTCTCCCACTTACTGGCGAGTAAAAATTAAAAAAAAAATCTGGCATATTAAGTATATTGTGCCACATGTTCGAGAATTTTTTCGTATTTTTTTTATGTAAAGCTTGGGTACGAAAGATGAGAAACCCCCAAAAAATCAGAAAAATGCAGATTTCATAGTGAACTTGGAAGAGCACCACTTTTATATTTTGACCGTAACAACACTATAACATAACTATTATCCTCAAAAAGTTTCATATTTTTTTTTAATCAGCAACATACTCGGCAAAATGAAAAACCGATTCTGTCGACGTATTTTGCACGAAAAACTAGTTTTTACATTGAATATTTGTATCCTCTTTATTCAGTATGTATATTCAATGTTTCTAAACATTTCTGCACCCGTCTAAATGGTGTACAATGGAAAGAGATTGAATTAATTCGATTAATTGATTTTTTTACCGTGTCCGAGATCATGTGGAACAGGTAAAGAATTTCCAACAAGTTCGGTGGCGGAGTGGTCTAGGGCGCAGTTTTAGCTGTGGAACCGGCCTGTGGTCTGTGAGGTAGCCTTACTGTGTTCTCGTCTGAGGGAAACCGATTTATCGTTTGAATTTGAGATAAAAACCATTAAAAGACAAATAAAGTGGAAAATACACTGTTTAAATTAGTATTAGAGGAGTGTAAATAAATATTATATGATTATAATAAGTTCTGTAAAAATAAGTAAAATTAAATACAGTACGACAATAAACATAAACTCAACCTGTGAGAAGTCACGCCTCGTGGGCGATCGCGTCCACACCTGTTGTAAAAATAGAAGACTCAAAGGAGGGTGAAGATGATATGAATCCACGGATGAACGAAAACATCGCAGAAAAGGATGAATACACTGCGATAATAACGAACTCAAAAAAGAAAAAGTGGTGTAATACATTGAATGAGGAGGAAATAGTCACAAAGATGAATTCGAATAGCTTCATTACGAGAAATAGATTCACTGTATTGCAAAATACTACTGATATGGATGCAGATGAGGAAATACGAAGCAGCAACCTGAAAAATCAGCAGCCAGCTACAACGACAACTACCAACAACACCAAGTGAATGCTTTCCCCACTGGTAATGCATGGAAATATTCAAGATCATAAATTATTTATAAATCTTATCCGCAGCACAGTAAAACATAAATTTCACGTTAAGTACCACATAGATATGGTAGATGTATACGTTTTGCCCTGTAGGCTGGGTAGAGAATAGGCCTACAGTATTCCCTGCTTGTCGTAAGAGGCGACTAAAAGGGAACCGGGAGGGGGGCTCCAGGGACCTGGCCACTTTCAGGCGGCAGGTACGGGTAGCGAACCCGGAGTGCCCGAGCAATCAGACCGTAATCCAGTGGTCACGTTTCGCTGGACCGGGGGGCCTGCCTTAACCGGCCGGCCTGCGAGGATGAAAACCTCTCTAAAAAATCCCTAGCCCCAAGCTGCGGTACGCGGTGAGGAGGGTGCGTCTGGAGTAAGCGCCAGACGTGGCTGATGGGTGCATCAGTCGGTAGCGACCAACCCCGGGGTACCTGGCGACCCCCCGGGAGTATTAGCCTTCCACGGGTAAGGCGGCTCTGCTCGGGGTGACAACAATTCCGACCCACTCGTGGGACGAATATGGAATCCAAAAATAATTTCTCTGAGGATGGAAGTGGAGAGGGGGAGAAGGGCGCTAGGGACCAACCTAGCGTCCTCCTCGACAGCTGCCCGGACCACACGGTCCGGCCCTCGTCGAGGCGACCCAGCGCGGAACGGGGGATTTCCCCGGCCGCGTCTGGAAGCGGGGCGGTGACCGGTCGTCGGACCGCCGCACCGCAAGAGGACCCCATTGTGGGTAGCAGCGCGGAGGACGCTGTCGGTGGGGGGGTCCGCCGAAAGAAACCCCCACCGCCGATATACGTATCGGATTTGGAGGAGTCTGATGACTCCTCCGTCTCTAATTCGCGACCGGCAAGCCGAGCCTCGACCTCTTCGATGGCATCGGTCGGTCCGAAGAAGAGAGGAAGGCCCCCTACCACGGGGGATTACGTCGGCATGGCGGAGGCCAAGCGACGCTATATTGAGGCCTGCGAGGCGGAGGCAGATGCCAGGGAGGTCGAGGCTATCCTCGACTCCAGCATCCCGCCTCGTCAGTCGAAAGGGAGGGGGACTATTCCCCTCCCTGACGAGACCGAGCTGGCGCAGGGCTATCGGAGGAGCCCGACAGTTGACGTGGCGGCCCGCATCCTGGAGTTCCAGGATGAGGTCACCAAGGTCGCCTCGGTGTCACAAGGGCTGAAGGGCAATTTGTCCCGAGCTCTACGTGTGGCCGCCATCCATACACGCTCCGCCGTGATGGAGTTGGCCGGCAGGTCCGCTACCGCTGCCAGCATGGAGCTGAAGCGGGAGAATAGGACCCTCCGTAACGAGTTGGCGGAGCTGCGGGCCGAGGTGGCCGCACTCCGCCGAACTCTTGAGGATCGGCGGCGGGCCCCGACGCCGCATCCTCAATCCGGGATGGAGGTCGAGGAGGCTTCCGCCCCTCCAGTGGCCGCGGACGAGGTGTTGATGCCTCCGCCCGGCCCGGTCCCCCGTACTCCACGGGTGATTGCGGCGCAGCGGCCGACGGAGGGCGACCTCCTCCAGCGGGTAAGCTCGCTGATCGATGCCAAAATGGCGTCGCTACTCAGCGAGCTGCGCCTGGATAAGCCCAGGGAGGCGGCCTCTCCCGCTGTGGGTCCTCCCAAGTGGGAGCGAGGCCGTAAGGGCAAGGCGCAAGAGGGGAAGGCGATCGTCGCGCCTGTGACGGCGCCGCCACCCCAGGGAGGTCCTCCCCAGCCGGTATCGAAACCGGCCCGGCCGGCGACGAAGCTGGCTCAGCCGGCGGCGAAAGCGGCTCAGCCGCCGCCCGCGCCACCAAAGCCTGCTCCGAAGGAGGAGTGGGCCAAGGTGGTCGGACGGAGGGAGCGGCGAGGTGAAGCCGCTGCCAGGAAGGCTGCCGCGGCGAAGAAGCCCGGCAGCCAGGCGGCTGGACAGCCTCAGAAGGCTGCGGGGAAGGAGAAGCAGGCGAAGGGGAAGAAGTCCCTGCCTGCGCGCCCCCCCACGCACGGCGGCGGTGACTATCACCGTCCCGGCGGGTGGCAAGGTGACATATGCGGAGGTGATGGCCATCGCCAAGGCCAAAGTGAGCCTGGCGGAGGTTGGTATCTCCGCATTGAAGATGCGTCGGGGCGTAACTGGTGGCCTTGTCCTGGAGATCCCAGGTCGGGATGGTGCCAGCAAGGCCGACCAGTTGGCCGAAAATGTTTCGGCCGCCCTTCGGGGCACGGGGGTGACGGTCGCCAGGCCGGTGAAGCGCGCGGAATTCCGCTTGCGCGGCCTGGACGATTCAGTCGCCCCAGTGGAGGTGGCTACGGCGGTCGCTGCGGCCGGAGGATGTAGGGCGGAGGAGGTTCAGACCGGGGTGATCCGGTCCAGCTCCTCCACCTTGGGCACCGTCTGGGTGCGGTGCCCAACATCCGCCGCCAGGAAACTGGCGGTCCTGGGGAAGGTGGCCGTAGGTTGGGCCAGCGCGACTGTAGAGTCCCTCCAACCACGGCCTCTTCAGTGCTACCGCTGCTTGGAGGTGGGACACACCCGGCAGCGATGCACTTCCGAGGTGGACAGGTCGGACCGCTGTTACGCTTGCGGCGACCTGGGCCACAAGGCGAACGCCTGCAAGGCGACCCCGAAATGTCCGGTCTGCACGGACAAGGGGATGCCTGCGGGTCACCGCCTTGGGAGTAAGGCCTGCAAGGCCGCTCCCAAAAAGGGTGGGAAAGGTAAGCGGACGGTGCAGAAGGCGGCTGCACCGAAAGCTTCCACACCCGCTGTGGCGGACAAGGATGGAGCAGCGGCTGCCCAGAAACCGCCCGTAGCGGCGCCCACTGTGGCGCCGCCGGCGGCGATGGATACCGCCGAGTGATGGGGCCCGCGGGCCCGATGCTCCAGGCGAACCTGAACCACTCGGCCAGGGCTCAGGATCTGCTCATGCAGGCCATGGCCGAGCGGGGTGTCGGGTTGGCCGTCGTGGCGGAGCCCTACCGCGTACCGGACCACCCCCATTGGGTGGGTGACGCGGTCGGCTCCGTTGCAGTTGTTTGGGAGGGGAGGCCAGGGTCACCGGCGTGCAAAATCTTCGAGCGCGGCGCGGGATACCTGGCAGTCGAGTGGGGGGACGTATCTGTGGTAGCGCGTTACGCGCCGCCCAGATGGTCCCTCGAGACGTTCGAGCGATACCTGGACGAGGTCGGAAGATGCGCCTTCCGCTGCCTCCCTCGTCCGGTATTAGTGATGGGGGATTTTAACTCCAAAGCTACGGCTTGGGGGCCCCCCCGAACGGACTCTAGAGGGGAGCTGGTCCTCGAATGGGCGGCGGGACTGGAGCTCCGGTTACTTAACTCGGGCTCCGTCCACACGTGCGTGCGGTGGAACGGGGGTTCCATAGTTGACCTTTCATGGGCAACGCCCCCGGCCGCGCGACGTGTTACGGGGTGGAGAGTGGTGGAGGAGACGGAGACGTTGTCGGATCACCGATATATCGTTCTCTCTCTCGCCGCTGCCCCGCAGTCGGCCCCCCGGCGCCGTTCGCGTAGGTAGCAGCCAAGATGGGCGCTCGCCCAATTGGACGAAGACGCCCTGGCGGCTGCCGCTCGGGCGATGGCCTGGGTCGATCCACCGGAGGGGCCGGTGGACGCCGAAAGGGAAGCCCTGTGGTTCCGGGATGCCATGTCGTCGGCGTGCGACGTGGCTATGCCCCGGGTCAGGGCCCACCCACGGAGGTCGGTGTACTGGTGGTCTCGCGAGGTAGCGGATTTGCGCAGGGAGTGCATCCGCGCGCGACGCCAGTACACCCGCTCGCGCCGGCGCAGGCACGAGGAGGATGGCCGGACGGTACATTTGTACGGAGCCTACCGTGAGAAGGTAGTAGCTCTTCAGTCGGCCATCCGGACGGCAAAGTCTCACGCGTGGCGAACTCTTCTCGGTTCGTTGGACCGAGATCCGTGGGGGCGCCCGTACCGTTTGGTAATGGGACGTCTTCGTCCCTGGGCCCCCCCGATCACGGAGGGTCTAGAACCCCGGCTCCTCGGGCGTGTGGTTGGCACGCTTTTCCCCCCCGATAGTGGGGAGGCGTCCCGCCCGCGTTCCGAGGAGGAGGACAACTCTTCGTCCTCCCAAGGGCTGGGGGTCACCAAGGAAGAGATGGCCGGGGTGGTCCGATGGCTCCGGGGGAAGAGTAAGGCCCCCGGACCGGATGGAGTACCCGGCAAGGCGTGGGCTCTAGCCATGGGCTCGCTCGGGGACAGGTTGCGAGCTCTGTTCTCGGCCTGTCTCGAGACGGGTGCTTTCCCCACTCTCTGGAAATGGGGAAAGCTCGTCTTGTTGCCAAAGGAGGGTAGGCCGGCGGATTCCCCAAACGCGTACAGGCCTATTTGCCTGCTCGACGAGGCGGCGAAGATGTTTGAACGCATCGTCGCCGGTCGCCTCGTTGAGCATTTGGCACGGGTTGGTCCGGACCTGGCGAACTGTCAGTACGGGTTCCGAGAGGGGTGGTCAACCACCGACGCGGTGGCCCGCCTTCGAGCACTCTCGGACGCTGCGGTCGCCAGGGGCGGGGTGTGCGTCGCTATATCTCTTGATATAGTGAATGCGTTCAACACCCTGCCGTGGACATCCATCATGGTGGCCCTTGAACGACACCAGGTGCCTCGTTATCTGAGGGCGGTGGTCGGGGCGTATTTGCGCGACAGGGGCATCGTTTTCCCTGTCCGTAATGGATGGAATCGGAGGAGTGTCGACCACGGGGTTCCGCAGGGCTCCGTCTTGGGCACGCTACTGTGGAACCTCGGGTTCGACGTCGTGCTGAGGGCGTCCCTACCCGACGGCGCCAGCGTCATCTGCTACGCGGATGACACGCTGGTGGTTGCCGTTGGGAAATCCCTGGGGATGACCCTCTGTAGGGCCGAGGTGGCGGCTGCGGCTGTCGCCCGTAGGATACGCGACCTGGGACTGCAGATCGCGCCGAACAAGACCGAGGCTATCTGCTTTCACAGCGGACCTCGGTCTCGGCCGATTCCCAGGTCGTGGGCAAGGGTGGGCGGCACCAGCGTGGAGGAGGGGTCCCGGATGAAATATCTGGGACTCACACTGGACTCCAGGTGGTGTTTCGAGCCTCACATGGAAAGTCTCGTCCCCCGAGTGGAAAGGGCTGCGGCCTCTCTTGGCCGCCTATTGCCCAACCTTGGGGGTCCCAGGGATAGGGTCCGCCGACTCTACATGGGAGTCGTGCGGTCGATCGCTCTCTACGGGGCACCAGTATGGGCCCCCGCTGTTTTAGGCAACCGGCGCAATCGTCAGCGTTTGCGCCGGCTCGAGAGGCGGATGGCCATTAGGGTCATCCGCGAGTATCGTACGACTTCGTACGTCGCGGCGATGGCCTTGGCTGGGGAGCTGCCCTTTGAGCTCCAGGCAGCGGTACGCGCTTGCCTCTACGCACGCGTACGCGCTGTGAGTCGGGTACGAGGGCAGCCGCCGGGGCCGGATGCCGTCAGAGGTTTCGAAAACCTCGCCCGGAGACGCGCTTTCTTCCGGTGGCGTGGGGATCTTCGAACCCACGCTGCCGAGCGCGTCCCGGGAGCCCTTCTGCCACACCTGGAGCGGTGGCAGGGGAGGAGAGTCGGCAGACTCACATACCGAGTGACGCAGGTCATGACCGGGCACGGATGCTTTGGTTCGTTCCTGCGTCGCATCGGTCGGGAAGAGACGGCAGGGTGTCATCACTGCCGTCTCGAGGAGGAAGACTCGGCGCAACATACGCTGGAAGAATGCCCCGCCTTTGCAGCGGAGCGCCGAGTGCTTCGCTCCAAAATCGGAGTGGATCTCTCGCTGTCCGCAGTCATCGGAGCGATGCTGGACGGCGAGGGAAATTGGAGGGCAGTGGTGACCTCCTGCGAGGCAGTGATGCTGCAGAAGGAAGCTGCGGAGCGGGGCCGCGAGTCAGCGGACCCTGCTCGTAGGGACCGGGGGCGTAACCGTAGGCGCACCCCCCGGAATGAGAGGGCAGTGGGCGACCGCATTCTTCTTGGTCGCCTGCTGACTGGCCACTAATCTTCCGGTGGCCGGCTGAAATGGGGTGGTTAGCGGTGTTCCGACCACAGCGATACCATCCCCGTGATCGCAGGGCATCTGGGCGGGGGCCCAGATGCTCCCCCTGTGAGGAGGGGATTAGAATACTCCCACGGTATCCCTGCCCGTCGTAAGCGGCGATCAAAAGGGGTGGAGTGCTTTTGCGCTCCACATTAGTGATCACGCGGCGGAGCAGTGCAGGGCGCGACCTCCCTGCACTTGCATTCATAACAGGATGGGGGCTTTTCTTCATGCCCAACCTTCCCCGGGACGCGCTGGCCCTTAAATGTGGGCCGGCACGGTAAGAGGTAGTCGCGGCCGAGTTCTTTGAGAGGCCCCGCGGCTACCCAGTACTGCCTGATGCGGCAGAGCGTCCTTAAGGCGCCGCTGTGGTATTAGCGGGTTAAAGTCCCGTACTACCGCTCGCTGTTCCCCAGAATGGTGGGCGGTGTCTTTCGACGATTTCCACAGCGTAAAAAAAAAAAAAAAAAAAAATGTATACGTTGAAGATGTAAATGATTATGCAAATCTGACGAAGATATGGACGGAAAAGGAATTAAAGTTCAATGCATACACCATGAAGGAGGAGAAGAAAAGAGTATATGTAGTCACAGGTCTGCATGATCGAATAGAGTTAGAGGATCTCCAAAACGAATTAAAAGAGAAAGGGATAAACGCTGAGAAAATAATCAAAATGAAAGGAACAACTAGGCCACTATATATGGTTACAGTGCCAGTTACAACAAATATAACATTTTAGCAGGCAAACATCAAACACCTATGTTATACAAAGATAGACTGGGAAAATTATATAGTAAAGAAAAAGATAACACAATGCCATAGGTGTCAGGAATGGGGTCATTCCGCAACATATTGTTTTGCAGATCCAGCCTGCGTTAAATGTGCTGGGAAGCATTTGACTTGGCAATGCACTAAATCTAGAAATGAACCAGCAAATTGTGTCAATTGTAATGAAAATCATCCTGCAAATGCCACAATTTGTGATGCGTACAAGAACAGGCTAGACTGGATAGAAAAAAGCAAAAGAGGACAGCAACGGATAGCGCAAACTCATAGAGATCCAGCTTATCCAGATGTAAATATTGCTAGTAAGGCACAAGCCTTAAGACTTCCTGCATTAAGACCAGTACAAGAAAGACGGCAAGGTAAGGGAACAGCAGAAGATAACATTTGGATAGCAAGACAGCAAACATGTATGAAAATACACAAGGAACAAGGGAAGAAGATATAGATGAAACTTCGCAACTTCTTGAACTGACAAGGGAGAACAAGAAATTAAATCAATTTAGTAACGTACCAAAGATGTTAAATGCAGTGAAAATTTTAAACATGAAACTTGCAAGTTGCTCTACAGGCATTGAAAAATTCGAACAGTTTGTAAAATTCTCTAAACAAATAGATTAATGGGTGCATTAAAAATCTGTAGTTGGATTGCAAACGGTATAAGGAATAAGTTAGGTGAGTTAATAGAATTTTTAGAGCAAAATAAGGTAGATATCATGATGATCAATGAAACTAAAATAAAAGATTCTGAGAGACTAAAATTTAGAAATTATTGCCTGTTAAGATGGTGTAGGCAAAACGCAGCAGGTGAGGTAATTATGCTAGTTAAGCAACATATACCCTTTAAACCCGTAGAGTTAAATCACAGGATCTCAATAGAATATGTAGGCATAACTCTTGAAAATGGTATTAGTCTAATAGCTGTATATAACAATCCTAGAAATTATATTAGTGATACAGAAATAGGAGATTTATTGAATATAGGTGGCAAAGTAATATTAATGGGTGATTTAAATGCTCGACATTATACTTGGAATTGCAATGTAGCTAACAGAAATGGCTTAACATTATATAAATATGTGCAGGAAAATAATTGTACAATCTTATATCCAAATGAACCCGCACACTATCCTATGAACAATATGTCTCCAACGACAATAGATTTAGTAGTAATTAAAAACATTCATAGCATCTCTCAGATCTCAGTTTTAAATGAACTAAATTCTGATCACAGACCAATTACATTAAGTTTAGGCAACATAGTAGTTAATATCCCAAAGAGAGAAAAGTACTTATATAGAAACACAGACTGGAAAGCATTTAGGAAAAAATTGGATGAGAAAATAATAATTAAAAGTAAGATTCCCACAAAAAGGATTTGGAAACAGTAGTTACAGAATTTACTAATAATATTAAACAATGTATGGATTATTTTATTTTGAAAAAAGACTTAAAAATTGAAAAAAGTGAACTAACATATTGTAGACCGGAACTCGGGGAGGCGAGGAAGATACAATTCAATTCGTTTAACGTTACTTTATTCTTTCGACGAGCGATAGACGCAGACAGCCCTTTCGTTGCCTGGCGTACCATTTTATATTTTCCAATATTCGCATGGTGGGGAAGAGTCCCAATGGAGAGAGCTAAGGGGTATGTTGCCCCTTAGAATTTCCTACTTCCCCGTCAACGGTCACTCGGCCTTTCCCGTTACCTACCCGGAACTCGGCAACCAGCAATAAAAACCAAGGATCGCCTCGACTTTGAAATCACATGCGAAAATAACGAAACTACAACTATCCCAAATCTTGGGTTCACGTGCTGACCAGCTGCAAAATTAACAAGTACTGGTTCCTTGGGCTTTATTGTTGCTACGGCAGGCTCTTACCCTCTAACACTCGCTACGCGACCATATAATTAAGCCTACGAGTCTACAATATGATATTGTTACGTTCCGAACAGGAATTTCTTTAAAATTTCTTTTATTTATTACATCGACCGGATGTGTTTCGATCATGCATATAGCATTCTGGGAACTCCCTAATCGAGCGCAGTAACGGTTTTTGATGTGTTTAAGACAGTCTATCTCTTGGCGACATAACTTGGATTGTTAATATATCAACTTCCTTCCTTGAAATCAACGTGGTCCCACGGTCCGAAATCTTTAGTAACGTATGATCATCTTTCATTTTAAGAACCCCGGATGTAAACCTAAAACATTACTCGTGTGGTCCGATAATGCTGAGCATTCTGGAGCGTTCCTTATCGGCTACACGAGGATGATGAAATTCTCTCCTGTCACATTTGACAATTATTATGTTTTGCGTTATTGTAATATTTTTCCACGCCAGTCAGTCTAAAACGCTCGTTCAAAATTCAAACCCTTTATTCAAAATTGTATGCAATTCGTTAATCATTTAAATTTAGTAATTTATGTAAAGCACGATTTCATTACCTGCGATTAAAATAGTTCTGTTAAAAACTTTATTGTTAAAATATTGTAATGAATATTGGAACTTCGATTGTGGTGGAGGAATGAGGGGATGCACTCAAGTTGAAGGAAAAGAATAAGACACATACATTTAGACAGGGAAAGAAACACGCATATCCCTACTGCACTGCGAATCCCTGCTCCTCACGCACTAGCCTCGCAGCCTAATTGGTTAGGCGCACAATAATGCAATGTAAACAATTTCGGACTAGGCCCGCTCTGGTCTTCTCCGAGACGTCCAAGTTGCGTTACTCTTCGACGTACAATCGCGAGGTGCGTGTCGGGTCGGTCCGTGAAGTTCTAGAGATAGAGTTTTGTTCGCACTTGTGAAAATTTAACAAGTTAGGGCAAAAGGACTCAAGTTTCACGTATTAGTTTTTAATTTTGTTTTATTTCGTTCTTATTTTATTCTTATATTTGTTTTCATTTTTATTTTATTTTATTTTATCTAGTTTTCTTCTATTTAAATTTATTAACGTAGTTTCAGTTTAACCGATTCCAAAGTTCAAAATTTATAAAGTTTAATTGGTGCAGTAAGTTAATTGTGTGTGTTTTATTCCTCAGGAACCAGCCATATATATATATTTACTTGAAAAATTTGAAAGTTGCTAAGACCTCTCGAGTCTTTTAATTGGTGAGTTTTTCCCTTTATTTTTCCAGTACAATCCGTATTTTTAATCAGGCAAGTAATTTCCAGTAGTCAATCATTGACTGTGGGATTTCCCTAGCTGGAACTTCTAGATTAGATAATAAAGATTATATAGTTTCTTTTCAATCCAATGATTGTGTGTCTCGAAAATTTGTCAATCAATTAAATTTATATTTTATGTATTATCTTTCTTTTATTCAACCGTTTATAATAAATTCCATTTTTTTTGTTCGTTTCAATATTTTCTTTATTCTCCAATTCGCCCTTTTTCCGCTTTGCCTTCCAATTATAATTTAATATTTGTGATCCTGATAAAAGGGCCCGTATGGGACTAGAGTGATTCCGATCCCACAAAATTTATTAAACCCAGATGCAGTAGACTGTGTACGGGTGTATAATTTTTGGTATTGCTGCGCCCCGCGCGTGTTCTGACTGTTTGAGTCAGCGCGCGCGAGCCGCACGTAACAATATAAAAATAATGATACAGGAAAGAAATACAACTAGAAGAGAATGGCAAAAGAAAAGGCAGGAACATCTGCGTCTGAAATTTGTACATCAGACACAAATAATTAAAAACTGCATAAGAAATTACAGGAATGAGAAATGGGAACAGAAATTGAACAGTCTCAATCCCAGAGATGGTTCTCTATAGAAAATAACAAATGCGCTAAAGAAGAAGTATCATCAAATCCCAGCATTACGCGAAAGTTCTCCAACTCGAATAGCACTTTCAAACAAAGAAAAAGCAAAAATGTTGGCAAACTAATTTGAAACAATTCATAACATAGGTACGTTAAACAACACCTATGAGCAGGAAGAAATAATAGAAAGTGTAGAGAACTATCTCTGGGGAAATGAGACTGTTATAGATGACTGGAGAAAGCATATTACGTCCCCTAAAGAATTATCAAAAATAATAAAACATTTACCACCTTTAAAAGCACCTGGCCCAGATAAAATACAAAATATAATACTCAAGAATTTAGGTAGAAAAACAATAGTTCAATTAACATATATGATTAATTCCATATCCAAACTAGCTCACTTCCCCCAATACTGGAAAACATCACACATGTTACCCATACTGAAACCTGGCAAACCTGAAAACAGACCTAGTAGTTACGGACCAATAAGTCTACTCCCAACATTTGCAAAACTTGCAGAAAAAGTAATATTAAAAAGATTAAGAAAACATGAAAGAAAAACAAAGTTGATCATAGATCAGCAGTTTGGATTTAGAGAAAATCACAACACAGTTCAACAAGTCTTAAGAATCACAAATGATATAATCACAAATTTTAACAATAATAAAGTCACAGTTATGCTACTACTGGATATCGAAAAAGCCTTTGATACGGTGTGGGTAGAAGGATTGCTGTATAAGTTATTGCAATATCGTTATCCTTGCACTATAATACAACTAATCCACTCATTTATGAAAGGCAGAAATTTTAGGGTCATGGTAACTAATTCCTTGTGTGAGAGCAAATTTATAGGAGCGGGTGTACCGCAAGGTTCAATTCTTGGTCCAGTACTTTTTAATATTTGTTTAAATGATATTCCAACGTTTCCGAAAGCTCAACTGGCACTATACGCAGACGATACAGCTATATATGCTCATTCTTTCAGTGCTATAGTTGCAGCTAAACAGATACAGATCCATATTAATGTATTGGAAAAATATTATGAGGTGGAAGATCTCCTTAAATACCGACAAGACAGAAGTAATAGTTTTTTCTAGGAAAATAATAGGTAGTAAAATATTAAAGCCGATTAAGATTTATAATAATAATATACAGATAAAACAATTTGTGAAATATTTGGGGGTCACATTAGATACCAAACTCACATACAAACAACATACTAAAGGTATAATGATGAAAGGATATGCTGTCACTAAAAATCTTTATTCACTTCTGGTCCGTGGCTTAAAACTTAACTGGAACAATAAATTATTAATCTACAAAACTATAATTAGACCTATATTATTGTATGCATCACCAGTTTGGAGAAGTACCGCTAAACGCAATGTTCTTATCTTGCAAAGATTCCAAAATAAGTGCCTATGATTAATATTAAATGAGGGTAGATATGCTAGGATTAGGGATTTACATTCACGAGCAAATATAGACTATATTGATCAATACATCAAGCAAAGTGCAATTAAATTTTATGAATCGCAGTTGAGTGTGAATTCTCTAACTAGTCATATTATAAAGAATTTTCAACTTAGAAATACAACTGCGAAAATTAAGTATAAGTTTCCACTTTTTGATTTGAATGTTAAACTAAGTACAAACTAAATTATAAACAAACGTGATAGCTTAGCAAGTATAATAAAAATCATAATTGTATGTACAATGCAAGTCAAACATATAAGTTCTCGAAAAATTACCTGTTTAATTAATAAGTGGGTTTTTAGTATAATTTTTCCCACATGATAAGCAAAAATAGTATAGTGCGCATCGTACCCGATTGTGGAGCTGTGGAGAGGGGATATGATAGGAAAAAGGAAGGGTGTTGCGTTTCGTCCTGGGCCTGCTAGTGAAATCATCAGTAAGGCTACCTAGCAGGCCCTGCCTTAGACGTTGGGATATTGGAAGGAAGGTTAAAGGCGGTATATATATGGACGAGGTAGTTGGAGCGAGTACATTCGAGAAAGTCCTAATTTCGTATGTCCCTCTAGTGGTGGGTGCAGGAGAGCCGCCACACCGATAAATGTCTTCCTACCGTAACTGTTAAAGTTCTTAAATGCAATATTGTTATTTTCCTTAATAATATTCAATAGAACGTTATAGCACTGTTATAATAGTAGGTAAACTACTAGGAGGTAGGAACTACTACAAGACTGACTACAAAAGTGCGCCAAAGTATTATTACAAATCTATTATTGTATTATATTTTTGTTATTTGTAAGTGTTAAGAAAATAAAACCTTAAAAAAAGTTCACGTCCGATCACTGAAGTTAAGCTTCGCTGGGCACGGATAGTACTTAGATGGATGACCGCTCGGGAACTCCGTGTGTTGTTGGTATCCTTCTTTTCGTCCTGTAGATTAAGTAAGGGTGTGTAATTTGAAAATCACATGGTGTTATATAGCGTTACCCGAAGCGTTTCTTTTCTTTTACATGAATACCTGGTAAGAATGATTAGAAAATAAGTAAATACACAAATCTTGTCGCGAGTTCATTTTATCTTTTCAAAGCAAATACAAAGTATACCTAATAAACTGTGTACAAATGTGATAATTGCTCGTAACAAATTGACATCAATAATGAAAATTTTGTATTCTCTGTGAAATGTTATTAGCCGATTATTCATATCGAAAAGTCCCAAAGCGATCACAGTGAGCGGATTCCACTGTATTTGCTAATAGTACTTCGAACACAAATTGGCTTCTTTTTAAAGCCTTTAGAAATTGTAAAAGTATGATCCTCAAACCTATAAGTGAATATATCCACTTATAGGTTCGAAAATCTATACGCATATGCGGTCTCAAATAATAGACAATCATTTGTTAAGAGCATACGTATTCTTCCTCTACAGTAAATTATATTGTAAGATAGATGCACCAATAAATGAACACTTAAGGAAATCGGTGACCCTTCAGATTGAATTTCAGGGATTAATAATTCTGAATAATTGATAATTCTGATTATTCAAATCCGATTATTTAATGTTTGCACTTTTATATAAGACACACAAGAGGACTTAAAAGAAATTAAATGCATAGCTTATTAAATTGGAAACATAAAGATATTTATTTCGCCAATGAATGAACAATGCTGGCTAATGAATACTAGTGAATAAACTCTGTTAATTAATAAATGAACAATGTATGTTTCTGCATAAAAAAATCATTTTTTACCATTCTTTTGGTTATCTTCTTCTGTTAGATGTTATCCAAATCTCTAATTGCGACATCTCCGAATAGACACATTAACGATGTTGTAAACCATATTCGTCCTTTTCTGGACTATTCTTATCGTATCCTCTTAGTCTATATTAGAGCGTTATACGATTGATTGAGAACAGGATAGACCACTTATTCAATGCTTTCCTTTGTCACCCGGATTTGGGGCTCACGAGCACCAAATCTGTTTTCATCTTTAGCTTTTTGATTGTCTAAAGAGTATAACTTTTGCGTTTGCTCTTACATTTAGTATATTAAAATACTTTAGAAGTGTTTACATTCTTTGTCAGATAATAAAACAAAAGATATTCTGCCGAAAAGTCTGAATTTTTAGGTTATCGGAATTTCAGAGCATGTGATACGATCACAGACGATGTACAGGATAAACCGATCATCTAATGGAAATTCGTGTCACATGCTCTGAAATAGCGATAACCTAAAAATTCAGAATTTTTCGGAAGAATATCTTGTTTTATTATCTGACACAGAATGTAAACACTTCTAAAGTATTTTAATATACAAAATGTAAGAGCAAACGCAAAAGTTATTCGTTTAGACAATCGAAAATGCAAAAATGAAAACGGATATGGGGCTCATGAGCCCCGCATCCGGATGACAAAGAAGGGCATTGGATAATTGGTCTATCCTGTTCTTAATCAATGATACGACGTCCCATAAGATAGCCGATTTATACTATACCTCGTCTATGGTTTGGATTAGGTTTCTCCAATGTGGGGATAAAGTTAAGAAGGCAACTTTGTTTCGACTTCTGTGCGTAAAATGGGATCAAATATTTGTAATGATGAAAATAATGGGGTATTAGATTTGGGTTGGGTTTGTGATAGGTTTGGGTTAGGATTCGGTTAGGTTAGTGTTATGTTTGTGTTATGTGGGGATAAGGTAAAGTAGGAAACAATGTTATTCACTTCGGTGAGTGAAAAGGGATGGAGAAAAAAAAAATTGTGACAGGCATACGTGAATTGAATTTGTATTATTTAAAACTAGGAATAAGTACATTTGGAAAGGTTTAATTAGTTTAAAAAGGAGGAAAAAGAGCTAGTGACATAGAAGAGAAAAGTGACGAAAGTGGAAATTAGAAATAAACCGAAAAACATTTTACTATTCAATCAGTTAAACAAAGGTTATAAATTCTTCCCTCCCTCACGTGGGGGAAAGAGGGGATAACTTGGTGCTTTTTAACGATTTTAAAGGCAAGAGAAATTTTATTACGGATGTAGAAGAGAAATGCCATACCGCAGAAAGAACAGGCAGGGAAAGATCGATAATACTTCCGAATGAAAAGCTAGTATTGAAACCTCAAGGTGAGTCCCTTACAAAGTATTTACCAAACAATAGAAAGGGAAACACAAGAAATGAGAAAAGGGCTGAAAAGTTTAGAAAGACAAACGTTGCAAACGAAGAAAGTCGTAAAAATAAAGATGGAAAGGGCGATAACAAGAGTGATAAGTTGGATCTGTTCAACTCTTTTGAAGACAACAGTTCAGGGCTTATAAGGATAAATATAAGAGGAGATCATGCCACTATGAGCAAGAAAAGGAATGATAATAAAATCTATAGGGCACTAGACATTTGGTGCCGTGATATTGAAAGCTGAAATTGGAGTTAAAGGAATTGAGGCTGCAAATCAAATTTTAAAAATGTACCAGGAAAGCACCAATGTTGACTTCAAGGCCTCCGTTGCTCAACGCGTGAAAGAGAGATGCGGCGTTATCAAGGAGTGGGACTACCCTGAGGATGAATTTGGAGAGGAGCTGTCTCCAAACCAAGGGGTATTTCAACTGGAAAGGATGAAGAGAAGAGTGAAAAAAATAATGAGTTTATATGGCGAGACACCAAGTTAATCCTTGTTAAATTTAACGGAGCATCTCTTCATACTAAATTAACCATTGGTTGTGGACATGTATGGTTCAGCATAACGCCTTACATTAAAAAAGTAAATCAATGTTTTAGATGCCCTAAATTCGGACATGATCAGAAATTATGTAAATCGAAAGATAGATGATGTTTTAAATCTTCTGATTTATTCCACGGGGAATGTAAGAAGATGAAACACTGCAGAAATGTTGGAAAAAATCACAGTCCATTGAACACAGATTGCCTTGAATTCCTGTTGGAGAAAACTATTAATAAAGTCATGGCTTTCAAGAATATTTCTTTTCGGGATGCCGGAAAGATTGCTAGAATGGGACTGGACTTGTGTGATAAGAAAATTGAAAGTCACAAAGTCGTTGACGATGAGGTTTTTCCGGAACTTAGACAAAAACGTAAAACAGAATTTGCTTAATCGGAATCTAGGCCAATTCCAGGTATGAGAAATTAATGGAAACAGAATGAATCAGGTAAGAACAGATTTAGTTTACTAGAATCTGCAGATGAAGACGGTATCATGGAGGTACAAAAGAGTGAAAGAGGAGAAAGAGTACGTTGGAATGAAAGGAGGGGAAAAGTAGCATCCCAGGAGGTTACGCGAAATTCCCTCAAGGTTACAAAGCGTCTTGAACATAAGAAGTTTTTAAATGAATTAAGAAGCCTCATAATAAAGACGGATTTGGGACAGGAATTGCTAAACAAGTTAGTAAATATCCCTTCCGAAAATATGAGGGATTGTAAACAAAATTTGGGAAGACAATTTAAAGCAATTGAAGAATAGAAAAAAGGAAAGAAGAATTTCGTTTCTCATAGTTTAAATTAATCCAAAAAAGGAAGGTAAATGAAGTCACAAGGCAGGATATTTCTGCATTAAACTTATTGGATGAAAATGAAAAAGAAAACCAGAAATTAATGAGTACAGAATACGCATGATCTGAAGCTGAAATAGATGGGCATCAGGATACTCAGAGCTCTACGAACATTTTGAAGTCACTTTTAGAAACGGTAACGAATGTTATACAAATATAACTGCTTAAAAAAAGAAGCAGAATGGAGTAGAAGATTTGCTTATGGAATGCAAGAAGTTTATCAAACAAATGGGAAGATCTAAAGCATTGTGTGGATAAATACGATGTTATTGCATTAACGGAGACGTGGATAAAAGATATGAGCAAATACAAATTGAAATTATTTAAAATAATCTATATAAAACCCGTAAAGGGAAAAGATAATACATATAGAGGGGCCGGAATATGTTTTATTGTAAGAGATTGTTTTATTTATGAGCAACTGTCATTAAACAGCAGTATCAAAGGATTTGTGACTCTCGGGATTGTTTGAAAAAATTCCAATGTTAACAATAATTTGCGAATCATATTAATTTACAGAAGTCCATGATTTAGGCATAAGAGTAAGGACTGGGAGGATCTTACGAGACTTTTAGAACCAGATGATGAGACATTGATAATGTGTGATTTCAATGCTCCAAATGTTATATGGAACTGTGACAATACTATCCTACCAGGAAGACATCTTGAACAGAGGGCGGAAAATTGGGGTCTTTTTATAACTAATGAAGGCACGGTCTCCACATTTGGTAATGATGGGAAGAAGTCAAACCTTGATCTTTATATTGCTCCATATGAGCTGATTGGCGACATGTTAGTAGCTGAAACGAATGAGACACTAGGATCTGATCACCAAACGATGGAATACAGGGTCAGGAAAATAGGATTCATCATGGATAATGGGCAAAAATTAAGGATCACTACAAGAATATACAAGAAAGACCAAATGAAATCGGAAAAATTTTACGAGTTCCTAGTAGCGCGGTAGGAGGAGATTCATCCAATGAAGATGAAGGATAAAGATGTACATGAAAGATATGATATTTGGAAAAGTTCATAAAGGGAGCACGTAGCCACGCTAAACTCTGCTTCATTGTTGACAAAGAAAAAGAAAATAAGGAAAAAATGTTCACACTCTAAAACGATAAATGGAAAAAAGAGGATCTTTTCTTTCAGATAAGGAATGATAAAAAAATCTAAATATCCCAAAAGTATGGTGGGACACGAATGTGTCCTGTAATCATACAGGTTCCTCTGTTGCCGGATAGACTAAAAAGAGGAAATCTTGCTTTGGCGTCATACAATAAAACGAAAAAATATACAAGAAAATTATTTAAAGAAGACTTTATTTAGGAAGCCTTTGCAGTTTGAAAAAGTGAAACCGCAGGGAGCACATAATGCCTTTCAGATATAAAAATAGACCGTAATACTGGAAGATCGGGTAAAATCGCACGCATATGTGAACTGCACATTCTCCGGATGGTGCAACAGAATTTTAATTTACAGCAAGATTTTAGAATTATCTACTTTACTGATGGCTCTAAACAAAAAATGGGGATCCAGAAATAGGTCCAGAAGGAAGTAGAAATTTGTCGAAGGTGTCTATCCCTATAGAATCGACCCACTCTTATCGACCGAAGCGATGGTAATTTATATGGCATCAGATAGGGCTTATAGATCCAGATTCAGCACGGCAGTCATCCTTGCAGACTCAGAGTCCGTTTTGAGGGCGTTAGAAAGTAAAATAAGCAACGATTTTAATGGAAAAAAGGAAAACCCATGGATCAATGAAGTAGTGTCAAAAGGAGAGCAATTCATTAAAAGAGAAACTAGAAGCAGTTGTAATAGATATATAATTTTTTCCTGGGTCCCTGCTCACGTTCGTCTGAGAGGAAACGAAGCAACAGATCTCCTAGCCAAAGGAGCATCCAGTGATAATGCTAATCACAAGGACTGGCTGATACCACAAGATGACATTTAGTGCAGTCAAAGAATTAAGTAAGGAACAAATTCTGTTCAGGAATATGTGAAAGAGCAAAGATCAATGGCACGTTGTACTTTGATCATTACTGGAATGAGGACGAAAGACTAAGGTTTAAGCCTTGGCTTTACAAAATGAAAAATGTAAATAGTGATTATATATATAGGATGTCGAGTATTAGATCAAACCACTATAGATGTCGAAGCTTTCTATATAGAGAAACTTTGGTAGATTCACCATGGTGTGGTTGTCTAGAAGAGGAAGTAGTTATAGTTCACAGATTGTGAAAATGCCCTCTGCTTCACAGAGAAAGAAGAAATTTAGGAAAGAAATTATGCAAGGATCTGCAGGACGTAGGGAGGGACGCTATAAGCTTGATTAATTTGTATAAAGAAGAGATTTTAAGAAGTGTAACAGCCTTATCAAAGAAGCCAACTTTGAATTTTAAAAAAAAAGAAAAAAAATATTAATACACATGTTATATATTTTTGTACATGTTTATTTATTGTACATATGTATTGCTGTTATTCGTAATATAGTCTGTAAATATTAAGATGTAATGTAGCGGTGTGAGTAATTCTCGAACGCTCCTCAAATTAAATAACAAAAAAAAATCAATTTCTGATTGTAAAAATACCCTGATGCTATTTGTGGTATAAGATTTACCCCGTATTTCGCCTGACACAAGTAGTGACTAATATCTTTTTTGTTTGTGGTTGTGAACAATATAGTTAGAAATTTACGATAAAGTTTCCTTTACTACTTTTTTGTTAAAATTAAAACTGAGTTACACACGAAACGTCAACGTGTAATTGGTAGCAGTTACTTCAAATTGATCGTGTGAGGTTGATATTGAAGGACAGAGTTTAAATATTGAAAATTTCGATATTGTGCGATACATGCGTGAATATTGGTAACGATGGGTAGCAACAGATATAGTGGATCGCATATTCGTATTTTGCTTCTTTAAGAAAGATTCTACCATTCCTACGAGTTGTTTAACGGTATTCAAATCCATCTTAAATTGATTAAAATAAACGGTTTCAATACCGTCATTCGAATTTCTACTCTCCACTAGCTCCCCTTTTTCTTCCGCCCATCTGTTATTGGGAGACGGGAGGAAGGAACTCTATCGATTAGCTAAACTTCGCGTGGGCGTTGGGAAATAGTTCCCTCGCTCCACCCAGCTCTTTTCACTTTTCAGATTCTTCTGACACTTTATGGCTTCTGTCCAATGCGTAACAGGGAACGCCAGCCAAACAAAATGCAACATTTAGGGTAAATAAACCACGTGCTGTCCCATACCCAATCTTTGCCACTGTAAGCTATTTTGTCTAAATACCAATCAAACCTTAATCTTTTATACATGAAGAAATGTAATATTGTATCCTAAGTGCAAGGAATATAGTTAAATAAAGCAACGCTTAACATTGCTTATAATTTTTTTTTTATATAAAATGATAATAAAATGTATGTCGATTAAAAGAGCGAGGCCGACGACTGTTCTACTATCGAATGGAAAGTTATGGTACTAAAGAGAACGTTTTTATTGTAACAGTTGAGTTACAAATATAAGGAAAGGTCATTTTTCTGTATTCTATAAGCTTGGTATAATGCACGAACAATGGTAGCTTAACGATTTATTGAACTATTTTTGTTTAATATTCAAGTGACAGTAACTGGTACAAACAATTTACTCATTTTACACGCACCGCCATGCCAGTATTTTCTGTTGGAAACGAACGTGTGAACTGTTACCGTCACCAATGGTTACATTATACAAGGAATATGCGTAACCATAGTTCGGCTAGTTTAATTAGACGTTTTCAATAAATGTTTTTGACAGGTGACAGTAAATAGGATGGCAGTAGATGAATTAGGGATGACAGTATTAAATCGGACGTTGTTTTTGTTAACGTATTGAATTTGAAACAAAAATAGGGGATTTAAGAGTCTTATTATTTTGTTTCTTACAGTAGAGACACAGGATCGTAGCAGACAAGAAAAACAACACGTAATTGTGGAAGACAGAATGTCGTGTGAATGTTTGGACCAGAGCGATTGCTGAGCGAACGGTGTTTGTATTTGGGTAAGATTGGCTGAGGAGCGAATGAGAAGTGTTTGGGATACAGCGATTGAGTTGACGTGTGGCCGAAGAGTAAGTGGTCGCGCTAGGTTTCGGGTGAACGTGACTGATTGGGTTCTACGAATGTCTGAGACGAGTGAGAGAAGCAGAGAGAAATAATAAGAAAGAATGAATGCGTGCAAGGTTAGAGAATGCGTGGGTAAGGGAGTCGAGAAAAAGAGTCGAGTGGGAGAGGACGTTGCGAGTGCAGAGCGAGAGTTTTTTCTGTGAGATTGTGCGTTGACAGTATTATTAATAAACTAGTAATTATTGCAAAAGCTGAGTTTCTTTTTCCTTCCCTTCTCGCACCTTACAGCAACACACGAGGGATTTACTTTAAAATAATCCCTACATAATTTTGATAAATAATAATAAAAATAGTGCAATGAAGTCATAGTTGATCATTCAAGTGGCAGTACGTGGCTCATTTATCCTACTTATCTTACTCTATGGCATTCTGATTCGTTCGCATTCTACCTTACGCGTCGAGCAGTAATAATCGCCAATTGCAACAAAGAATCTGAAAAATGGAAGGGCCTAGGTAGAGCAAGCGATCAATTCCCTTTGCCCCTCGTACAACGTACTTTGTCGGTAGAGTTCCATCGCGTCGACCAATAATTTAGCCCCCCCCCCCTCCCCCACTTTCACGGTCGGCGCGTTGGAATACTTTCAATTATGGAGAAATATGATCCAAATATATTCCTTCCTCATGCATTTCTACCGAATCTCTCATTTGTTTTAGCTTCTGTTCCATATTTCATTGCACATATCTGCCCAGAAATTCCTTGTTTCGAGATATAGACAACTTTCATAAGTATAACTAAATGAATTCCATATAATGTTGGACGAACAAGCACAATCCAACGGTTCATTATTGCCAATATCCTAAAATTTGGAATGAATTAATTTATTTTTAATTAATGCAATGTCATGTAACTGATAAAATACTTTTTTTTTAATTTTGACTAAGACCACTTTCATAACTATGGGCACATGTAAACCAACAATTTTCCAACTCTGTCCTTGTATACTCAACTTCACGTGAACCTCCCAGCTTTCTACCTGTATTTGCAAACCACCCCACTCCGCAGCGAATCTTCGTTCACCGCCATTAAAGTCCCAGCCATCACTCTGCTTTTCCTATTTCTTCTTTCTGCAAGCTGCCTTACCCACACCTACTCGTTTGGAAGTTCATTTCTGATTCTTTTCCATCCCCTCCCTTCTATTCACGTCTTGATCAACACCATTACCTATTCCTTCAACTTTTTTCAGAACTCTTCATCTTCATTCGTCAGTCACGCTACATTCCAGAACGCCTTCCTCGGCCACTCCCCCCTTTTTTCTCCTTCTTTCCCATTCGTCGTTCCTAGTTATTATTTCTTCCTTTTCTTCACTCCGCCATCTGCCATCCACCCCCTGATTTTTGTCGGCTTCAAATTCTCCTTCTCCTCGTCCCACATCTGCCACTTTTCCTCTATTTGAATTTTTCCATACCCTACTCTTACTTTTTTCCTTCCCTCCCTTTCTCTTCTACTATCCCACTTAACTTGTACTGTCTTCTTCTTTTCTTCACTCTCTAATCGTCTTCTAGCCTTTCCTCTTCTCCTCTCAATTTAAATTTGTTCCCAATTATTCTGTATTTCTGCTATATAATTTCTAGCTTTTAATATTAACATACCTCATTAACATGGTATTTTTCTATTGGTTGCAGAGTGTGACTAATTAATGTTCCTCTATATGTATACCGTATTATACATTTAATATTTTTATATTATTATTATTTATTATTATCATTTGCCTTGCGGCTTAGGATGACTTCCAGTAACGCTTCATCTTCCTTATGCTACTTAATTGTACTCACGTTGCTTATTATACGCTTATATTGCACCTATATTATTTGTACCTTAACGATAATAAACTATAAGAAACTAGTATCTTTAGTGACAATAAATTAACGTAGTCCGCGATAACAAAATTGGATAGAATACTGCCGTTTTACTAACGTACTAGAATACTATAATAAAATAGGTGCTGTTTTACGCTCTTATGCTATGTCTCATATTCTACTCGCACACTAAAAATACTAGTAATACTAAGGTACAAAGTCTTAAATCTGAACAACAAAATGATGTATTTTTGATGCAAACTTAAAGACAGCGGCTTATATACATCTTTGCTTTCCTTCTGCTTCGTCCAATTCTTGAATCCGTTTCCTTTCCCTCTTCTCTAGTATCTTCTTCCTGATTTGTAGTCTGGTTCTGTCTTCTCCCAAGAATTCCTCTTACCCCATTTCCACTTTGATCTCTGTTCACGCCCTCTACACATGGCTGACGCTCTCTTCTCCTTTCCCACATATTTTGCATTAATATTTTTATCTACAGTCAACCCTCCTATAACGCGATTAATTTGTACCGCGTTATATGGAACCGTGCTATAAGAAACTCGAAATTAATACAAATCAGATTAATTTGCATTGCGTTATGTAGAAACCACGTTGAGTGAACTTCAGAAATAAATCAGTTGTACAAAAATCCGATCGATTTGATTTGCATTACATGTATCAATATTTTAATCTCAAAGCACCATGTTTTGAAGGCGACCTTTTATAAATAAAATTTTATTATACAAATGGAAATGAATATTTGTATTTTTACATCGTTGAGTTTAGGTTTATTACATATGACACATATAATGAACTGGGGTCACGTGAACACAGCTATTGATAAACGTGATGCGCCCTCGCTAGAGAAAGGGAGTTTTTCATTAATTTCAATCGTAAAAATTTAATACGTCGAAAAAGTAATGGAATAGATGAACTTTTTAAGCCATTTAAGTTGGTGGAATGTTGTCTTGTACGAAAACGCCTTACAAGAGTACCGCGTTATAGGTGGGTTGTCGCAAATTTCGCTTCGCGTTATATAGAAACCGCGTTATAAGAACACCGCGTTATAGAACGGTGAACTGTGTAGGCATTTTGTTATAAAGAGCTCTCGAGAGCAACGGGGCAACGGTACGCAGGCCTAAGAATAGAAAAAAACAAATGAGAATGATGGAGAGCGATGGCCGTTGGCGAGCTCGCGATTATCTCAGACGGAACGCACCCGGGCATAAATTTTGGGTTTTTTCCATTATTTATTTCGCGGATCCACATAGCAATCGGGGGCCACGTAGCAACAGCGGGATTACGAGAAACTGCTTGGCGAAGGCAGTTGAATTGACACCACGGCACCGGAACGATAGGTAATCCAACACATTATACCTGCACCCATATATATCTATATATTCTATTTAATATAAACATATATTTATCCAGAAAGTTGTCTTTCATTTATCACGCCTAACGCCTGTTCGTACCGCTTACAACTGTATATTGTTTACAAAATAACTGTGGCACGTGTTTACATTGACTAAGAGGATACGATAAGATTTCCCCAGAAAAGGACGAATATGCTTTACAAAATAGTAAATGTGTCTAATCGCGGATGTAGCAATTAGTGACTTGGAAAACATCTAACAGAAAAAGAGAAGCGAAGAATGGTAAAAAATGATTTTCTATGCAGAAATACACATTACTCATTCATTAATTACGAGTGCTTATTCACTAGTATTCATTAGATAGCAATGTTCATTCATTGGCTAAATGAATATCTTTATGTTTCCAATTTAATCACCTACGTATTCCATTTCTTTTAGGTCCTCTTGTGTGGCTTATATAAAAGTTCAGACATTAAAAAATCGGATTTGAATAATCAGAATAATCAATAATGCTATTAATCCCTGAAATTCAATCTGAAGGGTCACCCATTTTCTTAAGTGTTCATTTGTTGGTGAATCTATCCTACAATATAATTTACTATAGAGGAAGAATACGTATGCTCTTAACAAATGATTATCAAATATTTGACACCGCATATGCGTACAGATTTTCGAACCTATAAGTGGATATATTCACTTATAGGTTTGAGGATCTTACTTTTACAATTTCTAAAGACTTTGAAAAGAAGACAATTTGGGATCGAAGTACTATTAGCAAATACACTAGAATCCGCTCATTGTGATCGCATTGGGACATTTTGATAAAAATAACCGGCTGATAACATTTCACAGAGAATACAAAATTTTCATTATTGAAGTGAATTTTTTCCAAGTAATTATTACATTAGTACACAGTTTAATCGGTATACTATCTCTGTATTTGCTTTGAAAAGGTAAAAAGATCTCACGACACGATTTGTGTATTTACTTATTTTCTAATTATTCTTGCCAGGTATTCATGTAAAAGAAAAGAAACGCTTCGGTTAACACTATATAACACCATGTGACTTTCGAATTACACACCCTTACTTAATCTACACGAGGAAAAAAAATATACCAACATCACACGGAGTTCCCAAGCGGTCACCCATCTAAGTACTATCCGTGCCCAGCGAAGCTTAACTTCAGTGATCAGGCGAGAACTGGTGAATTACAACGCGGTATGGACGTTGGATAAAAAATGGGATATTATATATTGTTGATACTGAACATTTACCGTGAATATGAAGTTTATTAAATATATATTGTTACGTTGTAACAACATTACTACAGCGCGACCCATGTATAATAAAAACAAAACACCGTTACCCGCCAGTCAATCGAAGAAACTTTAGCATAACGCATTTTACCCTCATTAGCGTACACCATAAACCAGTTCAGAGTTTCATCGTTGTTAAAGGATTTCAATATTCTAAGAAACTCTAAACTGACCCGTAGCAACAATAAGTTTATGATAACCATCGACCATCGGTTTCCTTCTACCACGTTTTTGGAATGAGTAATTTACTTCTTTATCTTCGGCTTAAGCATTTTCCAGTCTCAATTTTATTTCATGTCTTAGTACGGTCAAGGTACTTCATAAACTTATTACCTGCTACGATGGGGGCACGCGGAATCTCACAGACGTCGCTCGAAGGTGCCTTCGGTACCGGAGGGTTACCGATGGGTTGGAGGCGGTCACTTTGTTGACGATTCCCACCAAATTTTTAACCAATTAGGGACACCGACCGCCTTCCTTATAAAAATTCACGATTTCATCGGGAACCAATCCGCGTGACTCATCCACGCCAGAACTGTATACCACGACAGATTTAAGGGTAAATTTTTTGTACTAACAAGGCAGATCGTTTGAGTATCGAGAGAGTGTCGACACAGAATCAACAGAGTGATATGTGAGTAACAACTGAGTGAGGACAGAGTAACAAGAGTGTGACGAAAGTGAGTGACGAAACAGTGTCGAAACAGAATCGAGAGAGAGAATCGGAAGAAAATTCAAATTCAACCGTCTTACGTATGCTCTGTACTGCGCATAAAAATTCAGTTATATTAATAAAGTTAATATAATAAGTTAACTGTGCCACTATTGCACCACCCTAAATATTCAAGCGCTATTAAGTTACCGCTTGAAGCGCACAATAAATAATTTGAACACCACACAAATTTATAACAAACGTGCGCGCTGAACATATATTATGTATTCGATTCTAGCAAAATCAATTCAACAACGTATACTTCTGAACGTTATACTTAAAGCTACCTCTTTAAATGTATTTTACTTCGTAGCTATACAGTTACAGTGCGTTCGTATATTATTAAATCACAAGCAAATGATTCATTTGTACCAATTATTATTTCCTGTTCTGCAGGATATCAGTGAAGAAACAGTAACCTCTAAATTAAATAAAACTCGGGTTGTAGATGTTTAAAAGTAAGTCTGGAAGGATATGTCTACTTAGTACGAATTTCCTAAGAATTTTTATCGTTTGCCTTTAAGTATGATTACCACAGGTGATGCCAATAACCGAAGTTTGATTACAATAGACGGATTATTAACACAGAGTGTTTGGATTTAGCCAATTATAATAACAATAACTGATCTGTTGCTTCTCAGACTAATGCAACAGTAAACTTGGATAAACTCCAACTTTAGGGTCGCCGAAATGGTGGGCAGAGAGTTTATTTTGGACTTAGAAAATATCATGTAAAAAACGCGACTAAAGATTTAATAATGTTAGCAGTTGACGGAATTAAAAGTTACACATGTTTAAAGGTAGTCAATACATAGGGTTATGTCAACCGCCATGTTGTCTCCTGGCACGGCTCGACCAATAGGAACAGTCCATTGCACCTCTAGTGATGTACAGTGCAGTGATGACTTGTTGGCGAGCGTCCGTCAAGCTGAACGGCACAGGGGCAAGGGGAGCTGGCCGCTCGCTCCGCCCATTAGCCAGTAGAAAATCTTTCTTCCGAATTCTTGGATGCTACATGCATAGTAGTAGGTCCTTCATATTCGCTAAGGATTCGCGAGAGCGGACCCTGCCAGGTAGCTTCTTCACGATTTCCCCACATCCTCGCGAGAAAAAAAATTAGGTGTACGCCAATGTGATTCAGTTATAGTTCCAAGTCGTTCTATCTCACTCTACCTCGACGTGTTTTGTTTCGCGTCATTTGTCACGCAGTAGAATTGCAGTCGTGACCGATTCAGCCAATGAACATAATACGTGTGACTGAAGGTGTCGCTAATATGCGACAAAGGACGCGAAACAAAACACGTCGAGGTAGAGTGAGATAGAACGACTTGACGTGCTTGACGGACGCTCGCCAACAAGTCATCACTGCACTGTACTTAGTGATCTAGTGACCAGTGATGTTATTTTAACATCTCATATCTTTTTATGGTAATACTTTTTTCCTCTGTTTGAATTAACTGATTAGTTCAAAACGTGCTTATGTTTTTCCTGGTTTTCCGAATTGTAGAAACTTGCAATCGTACGGCAAGAATAGCATCAAATATGCATTAGGATAAAACTGCAAATAATTGCACGGCTTTCATCGAAGGCCGCCTCTACATTGAAATGAAAAAGATGTCGATTGGTGAAATAGTTTCCGAAAGAAGTGCTCATACGGGTAACAAACACGTCAGATTTTCCGCTTTCCAGTCGTAAAACACTTGAAGCTTTGACCCAACGTTGCGACTCCAGGGAGACGGCATAATTTACTAATTTATAAGCGCCTCAAGTGGTTTTCACTCTCACTACTTTGTTTGCCTGGAAACCCAAGCTCGGCGACTGTTCTCCATAAAGCTAGCATTCACATTTTTTTACACACGTGTACAAAATTCCGTTTTCATGAAAATAGAAAAATATCGCAAAATAAATTTCTTTATTTTACAACAGAAACCTAATAGTAGTATGATGACCCCCTACCCTCTATTCAAATTGTACATACACACTGTGCTATATTTCAATATTAACAAACTTCTTGATATCGAAGTTCAAAAGTGATCAATTTGGCATGCTATGACCGTTATTCTTTTACACTCCCAATGCACCCTGCTGTTACTATACTAAAAGCATTGACTAAGGACAGTGTTGGATACTCACCTGATTATCGTATTAAGGAAATATGTACAGTTGATGACCCGATATCACCTAGCGCAATGTCCCTTCACAAATACAGTCAGTCATTCTACGACCCTTAGTCATCCTACGCATCATCCTTAGACCCATAGACTCTTACATTTTTCCACGCTATCCCTTCTCCGGCTCTCTTACAAATACTCCTACCTTATATATATTTCCCCAACAGCCCACCAAACGAGTCCAGTTAGCAACTACGTCAAGTAAAAACCGCCTCGACGATACTCTGTCCAGCGATCAACAAAACCGTTGTAGAGATCTCGAATAAACTTCTTCGCGGCTAATAGTTGTACTCGATTCCTTTACCCGTAATCGAACAACAGGATAGGCCACTCATTTATAGGAAATATCGTAAACTTCAAACTGAAAATTCAGCCGTGTAAAAAGCGGAGGTTGTTTACGCTACTTTCAATTTACAATCGGGTGATTTAATTAGTGGGTGGTTAAATTAGGGTAAAGTCACCTAAGTAAACTTTTACCGTTCGTTCATACAACAAATTTTAAGTGAATTGTAATGTAATGATTTTGTTGTATTGCGTGCCCGAAACACAGTAATTGAATCATAATCACTCACAACAATAATTATGTCATTATCCCAATGATTTATTTCTAGATCGAAGCAAGACTAAGCTGTGAAGAATGTGGTAGAGGAGAGAAGAGATGGAGAGAGGGCGAGAAACCGTGTGAGTGAAGCGTCGAGGAGAAGAGAGAGACAGAGAGACAGAGAAAGAGACAGAGACAGATAAGTACGATAGAGAGAGAGCGAGAGATGGCGAGAGTGACAGAGATATGCGGAAGAATGGGAGTGAGTGAGGAGACAGTGAGTGAGCGAGAGTGACCGATAATAGTGACGAGACGAAGAGAGAGAGAGCGTGAGACTTACAGAGACGGGCCGAGGAGAGAGCAGACGTTTCGTGATGAGTTAGGAGAGTTCGAGAGAGCTAGAGATAAGAGACGAGTACAGAACAAGAAAGCGTGAGAGCAACAGAGGAGCGGCCAGGCGAATAGCGAGGACGAGAGAGACACCTCAAGGTTGCGAGTTCCAGTAAGGCAATTGCTGCATCTCATGAAGGAAGTACGTATTTACATGCATAGGCGATTACACGCCCAATGGTTACAATTACTTACCGCTGCATCCTCAATTTGGCAATTATGTACTAAATTTATTTCATGTTTTACAGGTGAAGAAGGTGAAACAAAAGATCAGATATGAAAGGTACGGCACAAGAGGAAGCAATAAACGTTGACGCGAGGGAGGTGTTGATGGAAGGTTGGACGGAGGAGGAAGAGGAAGAGGCGGATGAGACAGAAGGAAGAGAGGTGGTGGGGATAGGAAAAAGAGGGAGCAAACATATTTGTGTACAATTTGTACATAAAAAAAACAAAAAGATAAACGTGGACTTTACTTTTAGATAAATCTTTCAACCCATGGATTTGTCTACACATTTTACATGTTATGTAAAAGTGGTCCAAATTATATCGTGTTTGCTTTCACTTTAACAAAAAAAAATTGCACTAATATAATAAATAAATTACCTTAAAGAAAGATCAAGAAATAAAAAAGTTTTATGTTTGCATTGCATTAACACAGCGACTGTTGTCTAGAAATCCGAAATACTTGTTGCATTAAATATATTTACTAAAATATGTATGTTCAAACAGTAATAGTGTTATTCAAAAATTCCCAGAATACTACTATTTTCATCGCCGGTCATACGTATCGGGAGAAGTTTTTCAAAATGTTAAATTTTACAACATATTTCAATTTCATAAAAATCGAATAGGCAATCCTAGTATAAGTGTATACTCAAATATAGCCTAACCAGAATTCCTTTCGTCTTTTAAATATGTATTATGTAATATACTGCACTTTGGATATTTTATATATTTTTGCATATTACGCGTATTCTTCATTCTTTCAAACATTTAACGTTCCTATAAACGCATAAATTTTTTTAGAGTATTTATTATATATTGTGGGCATATGTTATTCATATCTCACGAAAGTGTATTCCGATTTTGGTAATACTTCAACGTCGCGGTGACTACGAAGATTGCGAAAAAACGCGTTTTTTAGAACTGCGCAAGTACTTCGAGAATCAAGTATACCTCTGCTTACTTCTCCCTAGGTGTTGAAGAACGAGCCTTGCATTCAGACATAACTCGAAGAATATGTTCTGGTAAGTGAGACTTAAACAAATTTCCAAGAAATATTTATATGTTTCTAACACAATGACCTTAAAAGCTTAATAAACAGGTGTTATAAGAATTGCATTTGAAACTTTTTATATTTCAATTCCATGGTTTTATAACTTTTGTTAAATGATTACAAAAAATATCAGAAATTCGAGCTTTTATTAAATTGTGTACTCTTTGGAATTATTCAATATTTATCTGAAACAGTTTTCATCATCAATCTCGGTTTACAACATTTTTGAATAGAATTCTTTAGATGGGACACCGTGTGTAGTGGTCAAACAGATTTCTTCTTGACGCGGAAACAGAACTATCTACTAGAGTCTGTTGACTTTATCGTCGTCAGCGACATTTTCACAGGTATTTCTTACACTCACCGCATTAAAGCGTAGAGGGCGTATGAAACACTCGAATTTTTCTCGAGGTCGGTAGTTCAGAGCTGGTGACGCGAAATCCCATAAGATGATAGGTCTATCCTGTACCTCGTCTGTGCGGGTACTCTCGATATTTCGCATCGCAAATGATCATAAAACATTTCGTCTTCGATCCAAAAGAAGGAACGTTTATTCGCATAAGGAGCAACAGCTATGTATGACAATACACTACGCTTCGCCATCATTGTACAATAAAATGCGCTTGGTCCTCGGGTTTCATCTTCCAAGTCCGAGTACAATTATTCGTTGGTTCGGGAAAGTTGACATTTCGCCGGGTATTTCCCAACATTTATTCACGGTTCTTAAAATTAAAGCTACTCATATGGAAGTCGTAGATCGCAATTGCATTCTTTTATTTGATGAAATTGCAAAATCAAGAAGGGTCTAAATTTCCACCCAACGAAGCAAATCATTGAATGTTTCGAAGATTTATGATTTTCAAGTAGAAATTTAGCCATAGGCACGCAATTTCTTGTTTCATGTTGCACGGCTTGTTCAGTAATTGGAAACAACTAGTGGCTTTTTTTGTTTTCAAATCAGGTATAAAGAAGCATGACTTGTCGATTATTTATACGAAACCTTAGATGAAATCTACGATACAGGTTTGAAAGTCAGAGCGGTTATTTCCGACCAGGAAGCAAGTTTCAAAAGCATAGCAGATGATAGAGTGTCATTAGATTATCCGAATTTTTTAGAAGTAATCAAAAAATCTACTTTTCTTCGACTTTTAACATCTCTTCAAAAGCATTCGATATAATTTTATAAACAATAATTTTTTAATTAACGAATCGAAAGTTTCTTGGTCCATTGTCGTGGCTCCTTTACAATTAGAGGAAAATAAGAATACACGAGCGGCTTACAAATTAACTAATAAACATGTTTCTCCACATTCTTTTGATGTGGAAAATAAAGTGTAAGCTCGCTCTTCAAATATTTAGTAAGCGTATGTTATCTGCTCTGTTTACCGCTTCATTGACAGGTAACATAAAAACAAAAGCTCTACAGCATACGGCTACTTTCTTCGAAACTTTAAACGATTTGTTGACAATTTCAATAATAAGTGTGCTCGTAATTACAATCCCAACAAGTGCTGCGCTGTTTCGGGATTTAATGATATCGTTGAAGAAAATTTAAGAGTACAGTTGCAAAATATGCAAGATTGGTTTGCAGTGTCCGAAAAAGGTTTAAAAGTGCCACCGTGTTTCTTGGGAATGCTGCAATCTGTACGTGCCACTCTCCAACTATGGAAAAACTTACGCGATGAAAATGTCACATTTTTCATGACATTCCGATTGAATACTGACTGCTTAGAGAATTTCTTTTCCATTCGTCGGATGCATGGTGGCACGTACAATCGCGATCCTTCGGTAAGAACGATGCGTATCGCGATCAGAAAAAACATAATTGCGGCGTCACGGGATGCAGCAACCATGAGGTTTCGCGAGCTCGTAAATCCTACTACACTTTCGCGACAACACCTCTATAACGCGGTTTACTCCTACTTAAAGGAATGAAAACCTGCTTGTCTTTGTTATATAACAGTTTATTTAAAGTTGGTGATGTTGTACAATCGTGGTTGCCAATGGATGATTTCGCTTGATCAGTATTATATTATGCAGAATTGAAATCGCGTAAGTGAACTATTCAGTGGACCGAATATTGATGGAAGTAGGAAGTTTCAACCCGTTGAACGTTTGCTCTTGTGAACAATTAAACGCAACGTGTGTGGTCTTCAAGATATTCGAAGGTATAACTAAAGAGATAACTTGAAAGATAACTATCCGTTTGAACGTTTGCTCTTGTAAACAATTAAACGTAAACGTGTGAGAACTAACTAGAAATGCGCATGACTCTAAATTTATATCATTCGGAAAACCAAGGTCGAATGTGATTGGCTGAAATAATTTGGAAAGGGAAATTTGGAGGATTTCCATGATTGGCTGGTCAAAAGTTGGAATCAAAAGACAAGGAAATGACTTTACAGCTATGCTGTGACTGACACAAAATAGGAGCTTAATGAGGTGCTTACAGTTAGCGTCGTCGATAGCCTGTATTGACGTTAGATTTGAATGGAAGCAATATTATATTGGAGATTATAGCAACAAGCTAATCCAATATTGAGGATGGAATAATCCCTTTAGGTTTCCGAATGCCGAATAGGTTTCTACTGACGTGAAAAATCCGTGTTGAGGACGGAACAGAAACTATTTCAAATTGCATTATCCGGCGAAAAGCACATGGCTCTAATAGTGAATATCAATACTATTCCAGTGTTATATATAGAAACACAAATTGCACTCAATTTTTCAGCAACTGCAACAAAGATAATTATAGAGAAAGGAAAAGTTTGGGCGAAACCTAAGCTAAGATCTTGACACACAGTTATGAAAAGCACCAAAACGATAACCGATTCGAACGCTGCAGAACTAATGAAGTCGCAATTGCAAAGCACACTTGATGATAACTGTTCTAATTATGTCCCAGCCGAAGATTACAACGAATTGGTAAGCGCATACGAGAAAGTAAAGCAAAAAATTGCCGCATTAAAAAGTTCTGTACGGACTCGTGATCTTCAAATACACCAAGAAATGGCAAACACTTACGCAGATATAATAAAAGTCCTTGAAACGGAATGGAAGAACGACATAAAAAATGTGGAAAAGCAAGAGGTAGATGTACTTCAGTGGACCGTGAAAGAGGTTGAAGGTTCTTATAACGAAAAATTGGATCCTCTGAGTAGTCGTAAGAGAAGACGTACTGTTTCGGAAAGTTCTAACAGGGATGCGAAAAATATGGAAAAGTCAGCAACAGGAAATTCGCGTTTCACATCGAAGGTTGTGCTTTTCAGGAATATGACGAAAGACTTTAAGGAAATCAATCAAACTTTCATGGTTGAAAAAATTAAAATATCTTTTGAACTTGGTCTGGTAAAGGAGAACGAAAGGTTGAAATCTATGAACGAAGAATTGATAAATTGCTTGATAAAGAAAGAACACGAGTAAACCTGAAGAAACGGAAAATATAATATATAAAATACAAAATATAATATAATATATTTTTGGAAAGGAGTCTGTTCCTGTTTTGGAAATTTATATTTTCCATACGTGTCAGCGGTATATTTGTTAAGTATATAAATTAATTTTGAGCCTTCAGGATTTCACAAGATTCAATATGTATTCGGAAAAAAATGAAATAGAGTAATATTCAATTTAATATCCATATTTACGAATTTTCGTATGTCGCCCCCATCTGGTTTCTGTTCTTCATAATTGCTTCCATCTCGTTTCTTTCTTTATCAAGCTATTCATCAATTCTTCGTTCATAGATTTCAATCTTTCGTTCTCCCCTTGCCACGCTTCAACACTTTCTTCTAATATTGTAGCCTGTTACTTAGTACGTTTAAGGCGGTAGTCCCCTCGCGTGACGTCACAGATTTCGTAGGCATGGTAGATTTCGTTACAGTAAGATCATTTCCTACAAGCATGTGGCTGCCTGACGAATACGAGGCGGAGCCACTATCGTTTTCCTTCTCGAAAGCGTAGAGTAATTCACAGCTGTTTATTGTGCGTCATCGGGGCAAGGGGAGAAATCGTCAAGAGGCAGCAGCGTTGCCAAAAATCATAGACAGGGTTGCCGCATTGCCGCCGTGACAGTTCAACGCAACGATAGCATGAGAGTGCTTTGCGGTCCGACAATGAAATCCGTATGAAATATTTTGGTCGCCAGTTCGCGCCCCGCACAAGTTAAATAGTATAGACGGATAAGGGGGTCATAACTGCCCTTGAACCAAATTAGACTTTTGATGTACCATTTGATAACTTAGCCAAAGAAAAGCTTTCGCACCAAGTTTCAATCCTTTATCTCGATCTGGGGGGTAGTAATGGGGAAGAAATGAAATATCAGTTTTTGCCATATTTATCCCATTTAATGGCAAGCAAAAATTCTGAGAAAAATCTGACATATTAGAAATATGATGATATATATTAGTGAATTTTTTCGGATTTTTTTATTGCAAAGTTTAGGTGTACAAAATGGAAAACCCTAAAAGAATCTGAAAAATGCAGATTTCGTAGTGAAGTTGTAAGAACACTACTTTTATATTTTTACGATAACAACATATTATTATAACTATTGTCCCCAATATCTTTCAGATTTTTTGGAATTGAGCGTTGTAGTTAAAAAAATTAAAAATCAATTTTGCCGAGGTATTTCGCGCGAAAATGCATTCCTTACTTTAAATTCTTATGTTTTCCATGCAGTGAATACCGTACGTGATTTTTAATAGTTCTACACCTGGAAGAATAATATATAGATAACAAAAATAATAGATTCAGTCAACTAGCACTATTTCCCCACACTATATCTTAAAATAGAAAGAATGATTTTACTGATTACATTGGCAGAGTGGTTATAGGTTCTGCCTGTGAATCTTATATTGGTTATTTTGGTCGTGAATTCCCGCCGCGCACAAATTAATCTTTCTTCCCTATATTTTTTCTTAATTCATAACTACATGACAATTCAGTTTGCTTCCACAGATTTACTATTCATATGATTTGTTAATTATAGAATCACTTAGCTTCTCTGACACCTAATAAATAAAAGAAATCTATTTCAATAGTACTTATCGTTAATAAATATGGTTGGATTGAAGTACAGGTGTATGGTGTCATTTCATACATTTATTTGATCTAGCAAATACTAAGTAATACTCGTAAGTAGATGAATCCGTGGCTTCAGAGATAATCACGTAAAATGTGCTCTGAAATTATTTCTGCGTATACTTCAGAGTAAAATATTCTTAAAATTACTTTAACATGTTTTGCAATTATTGCCACTTATTGGTATATTGTATAGTTACGAATAAATGAATAACGAACTTATGACGAAAATGATAAGTATCGGTTTACAGTCCGAACTCGTAGTCATTCTGCCAATCCAATCATTAAAATTATCTTTCCAACTTCAAAATATAAATATATGAAATAGCTTCAATTAACTGAATTTACAACTTCTATTTATAATAGAGTCCCGATTATCCAGCCCCATTTGAACCGGCCTCCGTTTTATCCGGCCACATTTTTGTTGATATGAAATATTCTGTAATTATTCACTTTCTTGCGTAATTATTGTCACATGTATTTGTAATTGTTTAAATACGCAACCTCATATTAATTTCTTTTTCATTCGTACTAAATCTCTGAGTACAGTATTCCGCACTTCTTAGAATATAGATAGAGATGAGAAAGTGAGTCACGCAAAAGGAAAGATTGCACTTGTATGTGTGACGAAGTATGTTGAACAGGAAGAAGATTCATCAGCAACTGACATATCATTTTTGAGAAAGTGGCGTCACATCACATTAACGAACAAAACGAAATAAAAGAAACAGAAAAGATTACCAACTTTTTTGTGAAAAATGACATTAAACAAATATTACATACACATTATCTAGCTATATATTATATTGAGATGGTGTGATTGTATATATGTACCGTATGTACATACGTGTGTATAAATATATAAACATTATAAACATATTAAATATTAATTTTTTGGTATAAACATAACAATGTATAAAACATGCTGCCAGATTAACTGGCCATTTGTTTATCTGGCCGAGCTCTGGTCCTGCAGGGGCCGGATAATCGAGAGTCGGCTCTATATATTGTTCTTCCGAATATAGAAATATTAAAAATCACGTAACGCAGTCACTGCATAAAGATCATATAAAAATGTAAAGTGAAGATTGCTTTTTCGCGCGAATATTTCAAAAAGATTGGTTTTTGATTTTTATAACTACGGTTCACTTTTCCAAAAAATCTAAAAAAATTGGGGATAATTGCTATAATAATATGTTGTTACCATAAAAATATAAAAATAGTACTTTTACAGCTTCACAACGAAATCTGCGTTTTTCATATTAGTGTAGAGTTTTCCATATATTATACCTATGTTTTGCGGTAAAAAAATCCGAAAACTTTCTCCAACATGTTACCATACATATTACTTTTCAAAATGTAAAAAAATTATGGTACGACTAAATTGAATTCTGCCTATGCGTGTGTCGTGGACGCGCTGCGTTGCGTTGCGTCTAAATGGTATCGCTGCTTGTTTTGCTTTTCCGTAAACAAATCGCGGTGCCGCTTGCCGGGCGCACGGCAAAACGTGCGGTAATCTTTTACAGGAGGAAATCGCCGGCGACCCACGGATAGGCAGAGTTCAATGTAGTGGTACATCGAACTACTTCTCCAGACCTAGCCAATTCTCATTTGGTCTTTATGATTAGGCGCCCCTCGTGCATAACAGCTGAACTGAACATGATACGTATTTTGCTCTGTTTTATCGTCAATATGGCGAATTCATCCGAAAACGCATGCCTTTACGCGATACAACTTTTCGTTCTTATATGAGAAGCTTTTGAGTCGCACGATAGCTCATTCGAAAGGGGAGACTTCAACGCGACGTGGTCAGGTATTCATTTCATGCTTCATTCTCTCCGTATCAAAAAAATGCTTAGATTCGACGGCTGTCGAGCTGTCATTTTTTGCTCCGCTTTACAACGCTCATATTATTACATATCAACATAATTTGACCACAAGACTACCTGACCACGTTGCGTTGAAGCCTCCTCTTTCGAATGAGCCCTATTTCGAGCCAAAATTCTCTCACATAAGGACGAAAAGTTGTATCAGGCAAACCCATATTTTTGGCCCATTTCGTCGGTAAAGTCAACTCTCTGACATGCCTGGCCGCCATTGGGGACTACCGTCTTAAGTCTCTCTTTTCTCATCACTACGGGCCTCTGATTCACTTTCATCCGACCCACTCCACTCGGAGTGGAATCAGCTATTCGCGCGCTGGAAAACGCTCACCGCGCGCCCCAACACGCGGGATTACGAGAAACTGTACGGCGAAGGCAGTTGAATTGATACCGCGGCACCGGAACGATAGATAATCCGACACATTATACCTGCACCCATATATATCGATATATTCTATTTAATATAAACATATATTTATCCACAACGTTGTCTTTCATTTATCACACCTAACGCCTGCTCGTACCGCCTAGAACTGTATATTGTTCGCAAAATAACTCTGGCACGTGTTTACATTGACTAAGAGGATACGATAAGATTGTTCCAGAAAAGGACGAATATGGTTTACAAAATAGTGAATGTGTCTAATCAGAGATATCGCAATTAGTGACTTGGAAAACATCTAACAGAAAAAGAGAAGCAAGGAATGGTAAAGAATGGTTTTCTACGCAGAAATACACATTGTTCATTCATTAATTACGAGTGTTTATTCAATAGTATTCAATAGATAGCAATGTTCATTCATTGGCTAAATAAATATATTTATGTTTCCAATTTAACCACCTATGCATTCCATTTCTTTTAAGTCCTCTTGTGTGTCTGATATAAAAGCTCAGACATTAACAAGTCGGATTTGAATAATCAGAATAAGCAATAATTCTATTGATCACTGAAATTCAATCTGAAGGGTCACCGAATTTCTTGAGTGTTCATTTATTGTTGTATCTATCTTTCACTATAATCTACTATAGAGAAAGAATACGTATGCTCTTCACAAATAATTGTCAAATATTTGAGAACGCATATGCGTATAGATTTTCAAACCTATAAGTGGATATATTCACTTAGAGGTTTGAGGATCATACTTTTACAATTTCTAAAGACTTTGAAAAGAAGACAATTTGGGATCGAAGTACTATTAGCAAATACACTGGAATCCGCTCATTGCGATCGCTTTGGGACATTTTGATAAAAATAACCGGCTGATAACATTTCACAGAGAATACAAAATTTTCATTATTGAAGTGAATTTTTTCCAAGCAATTATTACATTAGTATACAGTTTAATCGGTATACTATCTCTGTATTTGCTTTGAAAAGGTAAAAAGATCTCACGACAAGATTTGTGTATTTACTTATTTTCTAATTATTCTTGCCAGGTATTCATGTAAAAGAAAAGAAACGCTTCGGTTAACACTATATCACACCATGTGACTTTCAAATTACACACCCTTACTTAATCTACACGAGAAAAAAAAGATACCAACAACACACGGAGTTCCCAAGCGGTCACCCATCTAAGTACTATCCGTGCCCAGCGAAGCTTAACTTCAGTGATCAGACGAGAACTGGTACTTTATTTTTTTTTTTTCTGAAAATTGTTTATTCATGGCCGTTGTGTACATGTTTACAATGGTCTGGCGGTGAATAATCCGCTTTTACAGTGTGCTTAGTCCTATATTAGATGGTCTGGTCCTCATGGGACGCTCACCATCGAAGTGGGGGTTACATTGTTTTTTCTTTTGTCATTTATTTTGACTTTTCGCCTTGTTTTGTGCGCTTGCTGTTTGCGCTTGCAGTGCGGGTTTGTTTATTCTTGGCTTTCAAAAAGAGCAGCCTCGCGGGTGGCTCCGAAAAAAAGGCAAGAAGGGTTTGGGTCGGTCTTGCAGCTCGTCTTATCCTAACTTAATTTACATATTTACATTTATTTACATTTATTTACATTTATATATACATATATATATATGCATGCACATGTGTATGTACGCATATATATATACATATATATATTTACACGCATGCATTCCCTCATTCCATTCACACATTCTCATTCTCATTCATACTCACTCCGGTTTGTGATGTGCTCACCCTTTTTTTTATTTTTTTTTTATTTTCGCTGTTTGTGAGTCGGTGTACATTTTTATTGTGTTGCTTATATTTACTCGAGCGGCTGTGTTCCTGTGTTCGCGTTGGTGCGTTGTGCCGTTGTTTCTGCGTGGGGAGGGGTTTCGTCCAGCCACCAGTATTTTTTTTTGTTTTGTCTGTGTTTGTTGTTTTGGTCTCTGTCTGGTATTGTCATGTTGTATACTAGTTTTTGTGTGGTGTGCTTGCTGTTTATGTGTGGTTCGTAGAGTATTCGTTTGTCGTTGGCTGTTCTCTGTACGTGGTATATTATGGGGATGTTGTTTGGGTCTGTTGTCCTTCCGGTTTTGTCTAATAGTGTGAATGCTTCTGGGGGGATGTAGCCTCTCTGTAGTGTTTTTGCGTGATATTCATCGTGTGGGTATAGTATGCTGCTTATTAGTGTGTTTGTTTTTATTGTTCGTGTGTTTGCGAAGTAGTTTCGTGTGAGGTTGAGGATGTGATTGTCTATCCTTGGTATGTTTGCTGTGTTGTATAGTGTTCTGGAACTTATGTAGTGTTTGTATTGTGTTGCTTCGTTTCTGTATAATCCTGTGCATATTCTGAGGCACTTTCGTTCGAAAGCTCTTATTTTTTCCATTATGGGTGGGCTTATGTTGTACCATATTGGACATCCATATGTGATTATTGGCCTGATGAGTAGTAGGTAGCAGTTTATTTTTATTTTGTTATTTAGTATTTTGGAGTAAAATATTCTGCTGTTTATTTGTAGAGCTGTCTTTGCTTTTTGTAGTTTTGTTTTGATGTGTTCGTTGAAGTGTGCTAGTTTGTCTATGTGTATTCCTAAGTATTTAACGGTATCTTTGTGCGGTATGTTAGTGTTTGTGTTTGTGTCTCCTATATGGAATGTACGGTATGTGTTTATGTATTCTTTCCCTTGGTTTTTTATTTTTTTTCTAATCAGGATGGTCTCGCACTTTCCCGCGTTAATTTTTAATTTCCATGTGTTATAATAGTCTTGCGTTTGGTTGTAGCGTTTTTGTAGCTGGTCCTGTAGTTTTTTTACGTTTTTCCCTTCAATGTATATTATTAGGTCGTCGGCAAATTGTATCGTTTTTGTATCTGTTGATGTCGGTATCCCGAATAGTTGTGGGAGGTCTGCGTTATAAAAGTTGAAAAGCGTCGGTGCTGTCACTGTCCCCTGTTGTAGTCCGTTCGTTATTTCTCGTGTTGTGTTTGATTTTTGTTTGTTAAGTTGTGTATAGAATTTTTTGTTGTGTATCATGTCTGCAACTATTTTCGTTAGATGTGGGCGACATTTTTTCCTGATTAATTTGTAAATGAGTCCTTCAATCCACACCGTGTCGAATGCTTTTTCAATATCTATTAGGCCTGCTGCTATGCTGTTGTTTTTGTGTAGGGCGTGTTGTATGTCTGATGTCAGTTTGTTGAGTGCGTGTATTGTGCTGTGTTTGTGCCTGAAGCCGAATTGCGTGTCTGGTATTATGTGTTGTTCGTCCATGTATTTTTCCAATGCCGTTTTTATTAGGATTTCGAAGATCTTTGAAATGTTAGGGAGTAGGCTGATCGGTCGGTAACTGTTTGGGTCGTCAGGTTTTTCCCCTTTCTTTTTAATGGGAACTATCCTTGCTGTCTTCCATGCGTCTGGGAAATGGCTGTTGTTTAGGCAGTGGTTAAAAAGTTTGTTGTAGTCTTCTGTGATTTTGTCGGGTAGGTTCTTGAGTACTATGTTTGGTATATTGTCAGGTCCTGTGGATTTTTTGTTGTTAATTTTTCGGAATATGTCTTTTGTGCGTTTGGAGTTGGTGAAGTAGTCTGCGTATTGTTTGTCCGTTGGGTTGTTTGCCGGGTTTGTCTTTGTGAATGTTGTAAGCTGTCTTTGTGTCTCTTGTTCGGTTCGGAGTTCGTTCATGAATTTGTTGTATGTTCTTTCTATTATTTCGGTGTTTCTCTGTTTTTTGTTATGGTGGTTTTGCTCGTTTACTGTCGCAAAGGTTGTGGTTAGTATGTTTAGTTTCTGTCTTTCGTCTGTTACTATGTAGTTTCCGTCTTTGTCTTTTTGTAGCTTTGTCGGGTCTATTTTTGTGTTTTTGAGTAGTGATGTTTTGTTCTTGTCTATCGTCAGTTTCTGTATGTCTAGTGATTCTTTTCTTCTAAGTAAGTTGTTCAGTTGTGGGAACGTCTTTTGTGTGTTAATTGGTATCTTTTTTATTTTGTTTTCCCAGTATATATTTACTGATTTTTTAAATTCTGCTTTCATTTTTGCTTTGCATATTTTTAGCAGGTTCCTCGTTTCTGTGATTGTCTGTCTGGCGTGTTGCGTTGGGTTTCTGTACTCGTTAAGTAGTATCGTCAGTAGTGTGCTTTTGGTTTTCTGTAGTTTGATTATTTCTGCGTTTTCGTATAGTTCTGCTGAGTTGTAGCTGGGGAGGGTCGGTATGTCGTTCTCTATTGCTTCATTGATGGTCGTCGAGAGGTCTAGCAGTAGTCTGTCTATCTCGGCGTTCGTTATGTTTTGTTCTTGGGGTATTTCTGTCTTCCAGTTTTTATGTAGGTTTCGTCGGAATTTCGTCCAGTCTGTTTTTGCGTAGTTGCGTGGTCGTTCGGGGTTTGCAAAGGGTACGCTGTCGTTTGCAGTCGGTAGGGAGAATTGTATGTCTAGTGCTCGGTGGTCGCTGTCCGTGTCTATTGTGGGTATGGTGTCGATTTCGTTGCCGTTCGTGATGTGGAGTCTGCTGTCTATCAGTCCTATGTCTATGTGTGCGTTGCTTCGAGGGAACGTGGGCAATTCGGTTTTCAGGAGTGTTGTGTTGTGTTTTGTGGTGTTGGTTTGTAGCCAGTTGTTTAATGTCCATCCTCTGGCGTTATATGCCGTGTTCCCTATTGGGGATGTTTGGCGTTGAGGTCACCTGCTATTAAGTGGAAATTTTTTGGGTTTTTAAGGTCCAGTGTCTCATATATGGCGTCCAATTCGTTGGTGAACGAATCGGTTTGTGTCCCTGGGGCGTATGTTGCTACCACTATCAGGTTTCTATTTCTTTGTAGTCTTATTTTGACTATGGTGCGTTCTATTATTGTTGCCTCGTGTGTGTTTTGTATGTGTTCGTGCGGTATAGTGTTTTTAATTAATATGGCTACTCCTCCCCCATTGCTGTTGTCTCTGTCGTTCGGTATCATGTCGTAGTCTTTGAATTTTGGTCTGTGTTGCTTTTTTAGTTTCGTCTCGTTTAGTAGGAGTAGGTCCGGTTTTTCTTTTTTTAGTAGTTGAGTTATGTTGTATCGTCTTTCGTTTGTTACTATTGAGTTTACGTTTAGGGATATGATTTTTATGTTGTTGTGTTTATTCATTGAACAGGCTGTAGGTGTCCATGTCTTCGTTGTACTGGTTTGTTCCGTAGTATACGTTGTGGAGGTGTGTAATTTTTTGTGCGTTTTCGTCTATTCTGTTTTCCAGTTTGTTGATTTGTGTAGTCATGAACTTTTTCAGGTCTTCGAAGAAGGCCTCTAGTGTGGGTGGTGCGTGTGTTTGTTGTCTGGTGTCTGGTGTGTGTGGTGTGTGGGGTGTTGTCGGTGGGATTGTGTCGTAGTTGGTGGTGGCTGGTGGGGTTCTTGTGTTTGCTTGGTGGCATTTGCGTATGAGATGTTGGGTTTTATTGTGCTGTACTCGAGTCTTGCTCTTGCCGTGTTTTGTTTTTGAGTGTTTGCTTCTGTTTTTTTATTTTTTGTTTCGCGGATTCTGTGCATAATTTTTTGTATTCCTCGCAGCCCCTGCACGACGCCGGGTGGCCGTATTTTTTTTTTTTTTTTCAGTACAGGAGTGCGGGGTCTATTTTGCTGCCCTTTTCAATTTTGCACTGCCCAGGCTCGTGCTTTTCTGGTGTGTCCCGCCCTTTGGCACCGCACGCATGTAATGGGTTCACGTTTTATTAGGCGCTCCCAGGTTATTACCTGGTGCAGTATGTGCCTTATTTGTGTGATCGCACTTACGTCACTGTCTGGCGATAGCTGCACCAGGAAGAACGGGAGCGTTCTGTTTTCCCTTTTTGTTCTAGCTGTATGAAGTGTTGCTATTTTTACAATTGTTGTGCTTTTTGGCTGTTTTGCTCGCAGGTCTGCTAGTATTTCGTCTGTGCTGAAGCTGTTTTCTAACCCTTTTAGGACTAGGTTGTGTGGTTTCTGTGTTTTTGGGGTGTATGTGTAATGTTTAATGTGTTGGTTTTTTAGTATTTCTACTATTTTAGTGCGGTTTTCTATTGTGTGTAGTATTATGTGGTGTTTCTTATTGTTTACCCTTTTTATTGTGAAGTCGTTCAGTCCTGCGTTTTCCTTGATTATCCTGTATGTGATTTGTTGGGGTGTGTCTTCCACTATGATGGTTGGCGGTTTTGCCGCTGTTGTTCCTCTCGGGGGTGTTGGTTGGGCTTGCTCCTTCTGCTTGCTGCTGTTCCTGGTGGAGTTTTTTTTGCGGGGTTGGTAGCGGGGATCCCCACCTGTGCCGCTGCTTGCTGGGGCCTGGCTGGCCGCCTGCTCTCTCGTCCTCGCTCGCTTCGGCCGTGCGCGGCCTTGTGGTAGCGCAGGGGTCCTTTCTTTCTTCCTGCGGCGCTTGGTTGGTGGTTGGCGTCGGTTTTCCTTTTGCGACAACCATTTTTTCGCTTTGCAGCAATTTCACGTTTTTTTTCTTTTCTTCTTGTAGTTGTTTTGACAGTTCTTTGATTGTATCGTTTAGTGATGCGATGAGTCTTTTTAACTCATCCACCTGGGTATCCTCTTTCTTGGCGGGGGTTGGTTGGGTTTTCGTTTTCATCTCTGTTTCTTTGCGGCTCGCTTCTCCTTTTTCTTTAATGGGGATGTGCGGCTTCGGTGCTGCTTTTGTTGTTATTCTTCCTCTCTTCTTAAATATTTTCGCGAGGTCCGTGGCTTTTGGGCTGTCTCCTGCCCATCGTGCTCCTTCGTTTACTATTTTGGCTATTATGCCTTTATTTATTCGCGTAGGGCGATGACATGGCATGCTATTCGCATGCTCGCCTGGGTGCGTTTCTTTTTTTTTTTTTTGTATATTTTGGGTTTACTTGACGCGAATGGGGTGGGTGGCGTGGCCCGCTTTTCCTTATCACTCCCGCTCTATCACTGTTGTTTAATGTCTTCTCTTTTTTTCACTATTATGCTTCGCACTTTTCACTGATTTCTTTTTTTTTTTTTTTTCGATGTCGGTGTGCCTTGACCGAGAGAACTGGTACTTTACAACGCGGTATGGACGTTGGATAAAAAATGGGATATAATATATTGTTGATACTGAACATTTACCATGAATATTAAGTTTATTAAATATATATTATGTGTTCGATACAAGCAAAATCAATTCAACAACGTATACTTCTGAACGTTATACTTAAAGCTACCTCTTTAAATGTATTTTACTTCGTAGCTATACATTTACAGTGTATTCGAATATTATCGTATTAAATCACAAGCAAATGATTCATTTGTACCAATTATTATTTCCTGTTCTGCAGGATATCAGTGAAGAAACAGTAACCTCTAAACTAAATAAAACTCGAGTTGTAGATGCTTAAAAGTAAGCTTGTACGGATATGTCCACTTAGTACGCATTTTCTAAGAATTTTTATCATGTATCCTTAAGTATGATTATCACAAGTGATGCCAATAACCGAAGTTTGATTACAATAGACGGACTATTAATACAGAGTGTTTGGGTTTAGCCAATTATACTAATAATAATATCTGATTTGTTGCTTCGCGGGCTAATGCAACAGTAAACATGGACAAACTTCGCCCTTACGGATGCCGAAAAGGGGAACGGAGAGTTTATTTTAGACTTAGAAAATATCACGTAAAAACGTGAGAATGTCATTAATAATGTTAGCAATTGACGGAATTAAAAGTTACACCTGATTAAAAGTAGTCAATTCTTCGTGTTATGCCAACCGCCATGTTGTCTCCTGGCACGGCACGACCAATAGGAACATTCCATTGCACATCTCATATCTTTTTATGGCAATACCTTTTTCATCTGTGTCAAGTACCCGAACATTTCGAAATGTGCTTAGGCTTATCGGTGTGAAAGAACTTTTATGTTTCACACAGATGTGCAGCATTTTCCCCACACTACCGCATTTATGTTTTCCTGATTTTCCAAATTGTATA
>JAMYCR010000106.1:0-66449 GCA_028830335.1 Eucera pruinosa
AGTTTCGGGTCAATCAATTAGTTGCAGGAATTGTAAAGAATATGTTATAATGGTATATATGTTGTTATACGTTATAAAAATACGATAAAATGTTGCATATATGTATGTATATATAAATATATGTATATAATTTGTTGGCAATCAGGGAAGGGGGGGGGGCTGTCGTGGGCTTAACGCACAACCCTCGCTAATGCGACGTTCATTCGGGAGTAGTGGAGAAAGCACGCTCAGCGAGAGGGAAGCGAGAGCGTGCGAAGGGAGGGTTTGCCAGAGGTCGTACGTTTTCCTTCCAAGAGAACGTCGCGAAAATCATTTCGACGGCTGCTCGTTCGTTCATGGAATTCGTCTCAGGCCGACTCACTGCTGGCTCCCTCCCACACCCTATTCGTTCGAAACGCGGTCGCTTCGGTCGTTCGATCTCGGAGCGGCATCCTCCCTATCCCGATCCCGGAGAGCAAACACACGCAGGCAAGAACGGCCGCAGCGGGTACACGTCCGCCACCTCTCCCTGACACGGGGAACTTTTTAGAGATTTTCGATAATTTTTGGGACTTGTTTATTTTGTACTGCTCTATCGTGTGGCTTTTCATTAAACGAACGTATAGCGCTTCGTGCCTGATAATTTGTGGGACTCGTTTTTGCTCCGCTTTATTGCGTGGCTTTTCATTCGACACATTACTTTTGCGCTCTGTGACAAAGGCGGCGGGTCGATTCTTTTGCGACCTCACGCGGGCGCCTTTTCGTTCGTTTCAATCTCTTAACATCCCGTAGTCGAGAAACAGAGAGGACTCCTCTTACCATCGAGCCTGGAGGGCTCCCTGTATAATCGGATGCCGACGGGAACGCGGACGGAAGGCTGTTGCAGCTCCGCACGTAAGCCGTCGTTCCTCGGCACCGAAGGTACAACCTGTCCGATAGCAGGCTCGCCACATACGTACGGTGATAGACACCGATACGGTGGCAATGCAGTGTAAATAAATGTCTCGCGACGAAGCACGGTACTAGAGCAGTCGAGAACGATAAAGTCCTCGAGGAGCGGTGGACTGATTCTCAACCGAGGTCATAGAATAGCCACGCGCCCGACGCTGCTCCGACCGGCCCGTCCGGACCGTCGACTCTCTCAAATATACGGAACTGCCGGCCGAATGGTCGGCATCTTCGCTGTCCCGTCACCGAAGAGCAAACACACGCAGGCAAAGAAGGCGGAAGAGGGTGCGTCGTCTTTCTCTGACACGAGGAATTTTTAGAGATTCTGTGGGACTCGTTTTTGTCCTGCGTTATATCGTGTGGCTTTTCATTAAACGACGTATAGCGCGCCGTGCCTGATAATTTGTGGGACTCGTTTTTGCTCCGCTTTATTGCGTGGCTTTTCATTCGACACATTACTTTGCGCTCTGTGACAAAGGCGGCGGGTCGATTCTTTTGCGACCTCACGCGAGCGCCTTTTCGTTCGTTTGAATCTCTTACCATCCCGTAGTCGAGAGAGAGAGAGACCTTCTCCTCTTACCATCGAGCCTGGCGGGCTCCCCATATATGATCGTATGCGAAGAAAACGCGGACGGAGGCTGTTACAACTCCGCTCGTAAGCCGTCGTTCCTCGGCACCGACTCGTTCGACATTTGGTTTTTTGGTATTTGTCGTATAGCTGTCTTTGAAGCCATACGTGGTCTTTGTCATAGTTACTCATTTGCGGTTTCCTTTATTGCATTAATGGAAATAAAAATGCAATAGAACCACAGGGGTTCACCCTCGGGAAGCTTAGGACGTTCGATGTCGGAGAGGCATCGTCGCTATCCCGTCTCCGAAGAGCAAACACACGCAGACAAGGTAGGCAGAAGAGGGTGCGTAACCTCGCTCTGACAGGCGGAACATTTAGAGATTCTGTGGGACTTTTTATGTCCTGCTTTATCGTGTGGCTTTTCGTTAAACGAACGTATAGCGCTTCGTGCCTGATAATTTGTGGGACTCGTTTTTGCTCCGCTTTATTGCGTGGCTTTTCATTCGACACGTTACTTTGCGCTCTGTGACAAAGGCGGCGGGTCGTTTCTTTTGCGACCTCACGCGAGCGCCTTTTCGTTCGTTTCAATCTCTTATTATATCCCGTAGTCGAGAGACCGAGAGAGACGTTCTCCTCTTACCATCGAGCCTGGCGGGCTCCCCATATGATCGTATGCCGAAGAAAACGCGGACGGGAGGCTGTTACATCTCCGCTCGTAAGCCGTCGTTCCTCGGCACCGACTCGTTCGACATTAGGTTTTTGGTATTTGTAGCATGGCTGTCTTTGAAGCCACACATTCCTTTCTCGTCATGGTGACGTTGATCGTATAATATTTCGTTCATAGATCTTTTTTATTTTAAAAGATCGTCCGATCTCTCGGAATTCATGTGACCGCCCGTGTTATCACGGTACATTTGGTCGAGAGTTGATGCTCAGTTAGTGCAGCCTGTCCGTTAGCAGGCTCGCCACATATGGGCCATTCGGTCATAGACACCGACCCGTGGCAATGCAGTGTAGAGAAATGTCTCGGGACGAAGCGCGGTACTAGAGCAGTCGAGAACGATAAAGTCCTCGAGGAGCGGTGGACTGATTCTCAACCGAGGTCATAGAATAGCCACGCGCCCGACGCTGCTCCGACCGGCCCGTCCGGACCGTCGACTCTCTTATAGATACGGAGCCACCGGCCGAACGGTCGGCGCCGCTCAGGGAGGAAGTACGGGCGCTTACGGTACTAAAACTGCCGTAGCGGCAGCCCGTCCGGCGCGGCCGCTCAGACTTTGCCGCGCTCGCTACTACAACATGCTCTACTTTGAACGTCGATAACTTTGTTTGCGGAACCTTAATTTAAAATGAAATACACTCAAATGTAGGAAATTAGCGCAGCTTTTAAATGATATAATGTTTTGTTAAGATTTAAGCGTTTCATTTCAAATTGTATGTTAAAAGATGTTGTATTACCGAAAAGTATGCACATTTCACGTCGATAGTTATCGGTGGTCCGGAAAGATTTTTATTATAATACTTTTTGTACCGTACAAATATATGTACCGTTAATGGTACACGCAGACATATTTATTCAATGCGCTGAAAAACATGTTTTTATGACTGTTTCTTGCGTTAATACGCGGCCGCGATGATACGTACGGATGCCTGGAGAGCCGAGTATGGCGGGGGTCGTAAATCCCCGCTTCGATTTTTATCGACACCGTTGTCCGCGTATGTCCCTACGACCTTTTCAGGAGATAGGGAAAATAAGTTTTGTTTAACTACGAATTTGTTGTGATGATCTAAATATTTAATAAATACGGTTTCGTGTTAAGTGTCACGTCTGTAATGCCGGAGGTGGTTATGATTCTTGAGAGAGGATACTGTTTCTCCCCTGAATTGTACGTGTTAACTAACTTTTTCCTTGCATGGATTCGGCGAGGAAAAATCGGAGGATGGTCCTTTTTCTGGTGGCTTCGACTGGGAGACCAATCAGGGATATTTGTTAATGTACAATCACTGGATTGGTCTCCCAGTCTGACGGGTTGTCGTCGTAGGTGGTGGGGTATTTTGCAATTTGTAGCTTCCTAGCGACTTACTCTGGCCCGCGTCTTCTTGGGCCCCCTGCCGAGGGTCGCGGTGGAGTTAGGGTAAGCCGGGCCTGCCTTGGACGTGCGACGCAGGCTACGAGTTGTGCCCCTTTTCCTTTCCTCTATGCTGATTGATGGCCCATAAAAAATATTCCTTCGTAAATTACCCCTTTTTTTGAAAAAGGTTGGAGAGTACGAACCGTGGCAATGGTCACGTTTTCGATGCTTTAAGTAATTCTGTTCCGTGCGGAACAATGACAAATTTGATTCTCTAAAGTATATTTCGAACTAAAGAATGAGGCATTATAAAAAATGCAGAATAGAACGAAGCACATAAATTTGTTTAATTGTTACATATACAATAATTAATAATTACATATAATGTTTGACTTTTTTAAAGCAAGAGATGCATAAAAACGGGTTAAGTAAAAAACGAAGGAAATAAAATATTTAACAAAAGAAGGAGTAGGTTAACATACGGAGATAACATTTTGGGGTTTTCATTTGTGTCTGTTGGAAAACAAGTTTCTATCGTTAACATTCATTAGTTTATTATTTTATCTTTTAAGTTTTGGTATTGATAAAGTGATCCAACTTTTAATTTTTATCCCTAATCATAGGCAATATGGAAGTACAAGATGCAGATAGTTTTAACATACATTTTGCAATGAAATGCTTAAATCTTAACAAAACATTATATCATTTAAAAGCTGCGCTAATTTCCTACACTATAGTGTATTTCATTTTTAAATTAAGGTTCCGCAAACAAAGTTATCGACGTTGAAAGTAGAGCATGTTGTAGTAGTGAGCGCGGCAAAGTCTGAGCGGCCACGCCGGACGGGCTGCCGCTACGGCAGTTTAGTACCGTAAGCGCCCGTACTTCCTCCCTGAGCGGCGCCGACCGTTCGGCCGGTGGCTCCGTATCTATAAGAGAGTCGACGGTCCGGACGGGCCGGTCGGAGCAGCGTCGGGCGCGTGGCTATTCTATGACCTCGGTTGAGAATCAGTCCACCGCTCCTCGAGGACTTTATCGTTCTCGACTGCTCTAGTACCGCGCTTCGTCCCGAGACATTTCTCTACACTGCATTGCCACGGGTCGGTGTCTATGACCGAATGGCCCATACGTGGCGAGCCTGCTAACGGACAGGCTGAACTAACTGAGCATCAACTCTCGACCAAATGTACCGTGATAACACGGGCGGTCACATGAATTCCGAGCGATCGGACGATCTTTTAAAATAAAAAAGATCTATACGACAAATACCAAAAACCTAATGTCGAACGAGTCGGTGCCGAGAAACGATGGCTTACGAGCGGAGACGCAACATCCTCCCGTCCGCGTTTCCTTCGGCATACGACCATTTGGAGAGCCCGCCAGGCTCGATGGTAAGAGGAGAACGACTCTCTCGGTCTCTCGACTACGGGATATAATAAGAGATTGAAACGAACGAAAAGGCGCTCGCGTGAGGTCGCAAAAGAAACGACCCGCCGCCTTTGTCACAGAGCGCAAAGTAAAGTGTCGAATAAAAAGCCACGCAATAAAGAGAAAAAAAACAAGTCCCACAAATTATCAGGCACGAAGCGCTGTACGTTCGTTTAATGAAAAGCCACACGATAAAGCAGGACAAAAAAAAGTCCCACAGAATCTCTAAATGTTCCGCCTGTCAGAGCGAGGTGACGCACCCTCTTCTGCCTACCTTGTCTGCGTGTGTTTGCTCTTCGGAGACGGGATAGCGACGATGCCTCTCCGACATCGAACGTCCTAAGCTTCCCGTGGGTGAACCCCTGTGGTTCTATTGCATTTTTATTTCCATTAATGCAATAAAGGAAACCGCAAATGTGTAACTATGACAAAGACCACGTATGGCTTCAAAGACAGCTATACGACAAATACCAAAAAACCAAATGTCGAACGAGTCGGTGCCGAGGAACGACGGCTTACGAGCGGAGTTGTAACAGCCTCCCGTCCGCGTTTTCTTCGGCATACGATCATATGGGGAGCCCGCCAGGCTCGATGGTAAGAGGAGAAGGTCTCTCTCTCTCTCGACTACGGGATGGTAAGAGATTCAAACGAACGAAAAGGCGCTCGCGTGAGGTCGCAAAAGAAACGACCCGCCGCCTTTGTCACAGAGCGCAAAGTAATGTGTCGAATGAAAAGCCACGCAATAAAGCGGAGCAAAAACGAGTCCCACAAATTATCAGGCACGAAGCGCTATACGTTCGTTTAATGAAAAGCCACACGATATAACGCAGGACAAAAACGAGTCCCACAGAATCTCTAAAAATTCCTCGTGTCAGAGAAAGACGACGCACCCTCTTCCGCCTTCTTTGCCTGCGTGTGTTTGCTCTTCGGTGACGGGACAGCGAAGATGCCGACCATTCGGCCGGCAGTTCCGTATATTTGAGAGAGTCGACGATCCGGACGGGCCGGTCGGAGCAGCGTCGGGCGCGTGGCTATTCTATGACCTCGGTTGAGAATCAGTCCACCGCTCCTCGAGGACTTTATCGTTCTCGACTGCTCTAGTACCGTGCTTCGTCGCGAGACATTTATTTACACTGCATTGCCACCGTATCGGTGTCTATCACCGTACGTATGTGGCGAGCCTGCTATCGGACAGGTTGTACCTTCGGTGCCGAGGAACGACGGCTTACGTGCGGAGCTGCAACAGCCTTCCGTCCGCGTTCCCGTCGGCATCCGATTATACCGGGAGCCCTCCAGGCTCGATGGTAAGAGGAGTCCTCTCTGTTTCTCGACTACGGGATGTTAAGAGATTGAAACGAACGAAACGGCGCCCGCGTGAGGTCGCAAAAGAATCGACCCGCCGCCTTTGTCACAGAGCGCAAAGTAATGTGTCGAATGAAAAGCCACGCAATAAAGCGGAACAAAAACAAGTCCCACAAATTATCAGGCACAAAGCGCTATACGTTCGTTTAATGAAAAGCCACACGATAAAGCAGTACAAAATAAACAAGTCCCACAAATTATCGAAAATCTCTAAAAGTTCCCCGTGTCAGGGAGAGATGACGGACGTGTACCCTCTTCAGCCTTTCTTGCCTGCGTGTGTTTGCTCTCCGGGATCGGGATAGGGAGGATGCCGCTCCGAGATCGAACGACCGAAGCGACCGCGTTTCGAACGAATAGGGTGTGGGAGGGAGCCAGCAGTGAGTCGGCCTGAGACGAATTCCATGAACGAACGAGCAGCCGTCGAAATGATTTTCGCGACGTTCTCTTGGAAGGAAACGTACGACCTCTGGCAAACCCTCCCTTCGCACGCATCTCGCTTCCCTCTCGCTGAGCGTGCTCTTCTCCTCTACTCCCGAGTGAACGTCGCATTAGCGACGGTTGTGCGTTGAGCCCACGACCCCCCCCCCCCCCTTCCCTGATTGCCAACAAATTATATACATATATTTATATACATACATATATGCAAACATTTTATCGTATTTTTATAACGTATAACAACATATATACCATTATAACACATATTCTTTACAATTCATGCGACTAATTGATTGACCCGAAACTGATATTCTTTATAATCTATGCGAGGGATTTGTTGTCTAATAATCTGATATTCTTTATAATCTATGGGAGGGATTTGTTGTCTATGTCGTCGAGGTAGTCAAAGAGTCGATTGCACTGATTTTATCAGATTTATTCATTGTATTGTTATACAGTGGAGTACAATAATTTACTCGCGCAGAGGATCGACGTGCTCCAGGTTAGAAACGCTAGTCTGTTTCTAAGCCTTTTTGGTTCCCTTTTTACATCCGGTGTTTGGTGGGAAAATCTAGGGGTAGGAGTTTCTGAAATTTGGGGGTGGTGGACCGGCCGTGAGAAAGGGGGGAAATGGGATGCTGTATGGAGGCTTCATCAGTGAGGGCCTGATGGTGGAAAAATATGGAAGTCAAAAGGAAAAGCCTTGCAGGAAAGATCAGTTATCTAGTTAGGATGAGAAAAATGGAAAGAAGGCCCAGATCTATAAGTTATCACTGGACCTGATGGGGAAGAGGATGGCAGAAGAGAAATACGAAGGTCTTGTAGGAAAGATCAGTTATCTGGTTAGGATGAGAAAAATGGAAAAGGGTCCGGGTCTAATTTTCGGGGTATAGTTGTAAGGGATTGGCAGACTGAAATGTTTGGGTTTGCTGGTTACTGGGAGATGTCGATAAGTGTGGGTCGACATCTAATAATCTGAGATATTCTGTGTAATCTATGCGAGGGATTCGTTGTCTAATCCGATATTCTTTATAATTTATGCGAGAAGTTTCTTGACTCGAAACTGATATTCTTTACATACATGGCAATTACATATGCTACCCCGACCTGGGCAAAAGAGACGGTTTTTAGTGGGTATACCTTGGGGTCGCCCTCTCCAGGGGAGTCCCACAGTACCACCCTCGGGTGGTCTGCATAAAGCATTTTCCGTCTCTCAAAAAAAAAAAAAAAAAAGAATAGAAATGAATAGACATATGCCACTGTTGAACTGAGCGTAAGTCGTCCTGAGGGAACGGCCGGCTTGTGCAGCCTCGTTGTCGAGAGTCGGACACCCGTGCCACGGCGAGAATCGAACTCAACATTTCTCGCTGTAGGATTATGGGATGAAAGACCGCGCGAGGTCGAGATCCGATATCGGAAGTCCTATGCTTCCCGTGTGTGAACCTGTGGTTCATTACATGTTTAATTCCTTTAAGTGAATAAAGGTACCCGCGAAAGCGGCATTTTACCAAAGACTACGTATGGCTTCAAAGACAGTCATGCGGCAAATACCAAAAACCTAATTTCGAACGAGTCGGTGCCGAGGAACGACGGCTTACGAGCGGAGATGTAACAGCCTCCCGTCCGCGTTTCCTTCGGCATACGATCATATGGGGAGCCCGCCAGGCTCGATGGTAAGAAGAGGAGTTCTCTCTCTCTCTCGACTACGGGATGGTAAGAGATTCAAACGAATGAAAAGGCGCTCGCGTGGGGTCGCAACAGAAACGACCCGCCGCCTTTGTCACATAGCGCAAAGTAAAGTGTCGAATGAAAAGCCACGCAATGAAGCGGAGCAAAAACGAGTCCCACAAATTATCAGACACGAAGCGCTATACGTTCGTTTAATGAAAAGCCACACGATATAACGCAGGACAAAAACGAGTCCCACAGAATCTCTAAAAATTCCTCGTGTCAGAGAAAGACGACGCACTCTCTTCCGCCTTCTTTGCCTGCGTGTGTTTGCTCTTCGGTGACGGGACAGCGAAGATGCCGACCATTCGGCCGGCAGTTCCGTATATTTGAGAGAGTCGACGGTCCGGACGGGCCGGTCGGAGCAGCGTCGGGCGCGTGGCTATTCTATGACCTCGGTTGAGAATCAGTCCACCGCTCCTCGAGTACTTTATCGTTCTCGACTGCTCTAGTACCGCGCTTCGTCCCGAGACATTTCTCTACACTGCATTGCCACGGGTCGGTGTCTATGACCGAATGGCCCATACGTGGCGAGCCTGCTAACGGACAGGCTGAACTAACTGAGCATCAACTCTCGACCAAATGTACCGTGATAACACGGGCGGTCACATGAATTCCGAGCGATCGGACGATCTTTTAAAATAAAAAAGATCTATACGACAAATACCAAAAACATAATGTCGAACGAGTCGGTGCCGAGAAACGATGGCTTACGAGCGGAGACGCAACATCCTCCCGTCCGCGTTTCCTTCGGCATACGACCATTTGGAGAGCCCGCCAGGCTCGATGGTAAGAGGAGAACGACTCTCTCGGTCTCTCGACTACGGGATATAATAAGAGATTGAAACGAACGAAAAGGCGCTCGGGTGAGGTCGCAAAAGAAACGACCCGCCGCCTTTGTCACAGAGCGCAAAGTAATGTGTCGAATGAAAAGCCACGCAATAAAGCGGAGCAAAAACGAGTCCCACAAATTATCAGGCACGAAGCGCTATACGTTCGTTTAATGAAAAGCCACACGATAAAGCAGTACAAAATAAACAAGTCCCACAAATTATCGAAAATCTCTAAAAGTTCCCCGTGTCAGGGAGAGATGACGGACGTGTACCCTCTTCAGCCTTTCTTGCCTGCGTGTGTTTGCTCTCCGGGGCCGGGATAGGGAGGATGCCGCTCCGAGATCGAACTACCGAAGCGACCGCGTTTCGAACGAATAGGGTGTGGGAGGGAGCCAGCAGTGAGTCGGCCTGAGACGAATTCCATGAACGAACGAGCAGCCGTCGAAATGATTTTCGCGACGTTCTCTTGGAAGGAAACGTACGACCTCTGGCAAACCCTCCCTTCGCACGCATCTCGCTTCCCTCTCGTTGAGCGTGCTCTTCTCCTCTACTCCCGAATGAACGTCGCATTAGCGACGGTTGTGCGTTGAGCCCACGACCCCCCCCCTTCCCTGATTGCCAACAAATTATGTACATATATTTATATACATACATATATGCAAACATTTTATCGTATTTTTATAACGTATAACAACATATATACCATTATAACACTTATTCTTTACAATTCCTGCAACTAATTGATTGACCCGAAACTGATATTCTTTATAATCTATGCGAGGGATTTGGTGTCAAATAATCTGATATTCTTTATAATTTATGCGAGAAGTTTCTTGACTCGAAACTGATATTCTTTACATACATGGCAATTACATATGCTACCCCGACCTGGGCAAAAGAGGACGGTTTTTAGTGGGTATACCCTGGGGTCGCCCTCTCCAGGGGAGTCCCACAGTACCACCCTCGGGTGGTCTGCATAAAGCATTTTCCGTCTCTCAAAAAAAAAAAAAAAAAAAAAAAAAAGGAATAAAAAAGAATAGACATATGCCACTGTTGAACTGAGCGTAAGTCGTCCTGAGGGAACGGCCGGCTTGTGCAGCCTCGTTGTCGAGAGTCGGACACCCGTGCCGTGGCGAGAATCGAACGCAACACTTCTCGCCATCGGATTTTGGGAAGGAAGACCGCGCGAGGCCGACCGGCGCGATAGAGCAGACGCATGCGAAATGCGTTAAATATCATTTTCAGATTGAAATCTTATGTTTATCACGTATTTATCTATTGTATACAATTGAAGTACATGTCTCTTTTTCAATGCTAATTCTATCAAATATAACTGCATTTTCTTACATACTTTTTATACATTTTTACGTGCTGTAAATTCCAAATATTACGATTTATTTTTCAAATGCCTTCTAATTTATTTGGATCTTGGAATTTTGCACGAATAAGGTATTCTAGATAGTGTTACAGTTTCATAAGAAATTAAGTTTAAATTAATCGTTTTGACATTCTTTTTCAATAATTAGTGATCTTACAAATTTATATTTTTACAACTATTGTTTAACATTCTACTTCGTTACATGCAATTATAAATTAACTAAAATTTTTGTAACTTTGGGATTTTAGGGTGGAAATATACAATACGCGCTTTTATTACTATTACTTATTTTCATATGCAAACATTTAATTTGATGTTGAGCAATCTTTTTTTTATTCGTTTGTTATTATTATTATCGTTGATCTTCGTTTTTCTCTTCTACATCTTTTCATTTTCTCCTTTCCTCCTTCTTTTTCTTCTTCCTTCCTCCATTCTCACAATCCTCCACATTTTGAATAGTTTCTTTTGAATATTGGTTCCGATCTTTTCTCCACCCTCCTTCGGAGCCCCAGATATCAAAGTATCGAATGTGATTAAGAAGCCTTATAAATAAATTCAAATAGTTAAATAATATTCATGGATCTATTGGTAGTTGTAACGTATTACAGTAGGATAACGCATTGTTATTTATTTCTCCTGTGCAGGACATCCATGTTGCATGCTTCTCTACACTGCAGTTTCTATCATGCTGTAAGCGGGTATCTCCTAAGATACTCGTTTCGTGTTTCTGCTGCTTCTTTCCGACAGTTGCCCGATAGGCACCAATGCATTTTCGATGACCAGTGCTCGCTGAATAGGAATTTTGTGGACTGTTGGGGTTCATTGGGTGCCAGGGATAATATAACTGAACGTACAGCTTCGCTGAGTTCATGACATAGCTTCCAAATTTGTTGACATCAATTCAGTGTCCGCTGGATATGGCCTCTAAGATGACTTTGAATTTATTTTTATAACAGAAAAAAAATTTTGTAATGTTCTAAAAGGACAGCATTTTTTCTGAATTAAAGTATCTTTAAAGAGTTACAGAAACGTTCGCTTTTTTCTGTACCTTGTTATTAGTTTGTACATCTACACCAGTGATCCTAGCTGCAACTTCTGGGTTCTTGAGAAATTTTCGGCTCGTATTTCCATCATTGGAATTACCTGAAACGTTATTTAAAAGTTCATTTTCTTCAAATCAATTTTTTTATATGTTTCTTTCAACTCTGATAAGGATGATTTAATAAAGTATTACCCTATCCTTGTTTCGGCATATCAACTAATAAGCCCATTTCACTTTTAAATTTATCTTGAATTTCTTTCTTCCTACCCATAACTATGTTTTTATCGGTTTCTAGTCTTGTTTGGCATTTCTTGATGGGAAGTATGGAGGATAAGTGTAATAACGTTTCAAAAAATCTTATCCTCGCGTGCAATATCGATTGGCTGATTCGTACTGCAGTAGGATCCACTTGTTTTTGTAGTGATATATTGTTAAAATCTTTTGGTGTTGCTCCGCAAATGTAGCAGTTCATGCTCGATAATGTGTTTAGTGGCAGCGTTGCACACCGCAACATCGACCATTGCCAATATCCGTCTATGTTTAATGGACACTGTATTTTCTGCAATTTCAAATGATTAAGTTAATGGCAACTAAAATTTTGAAAATATATTAACTACAATTACATCGATACATAATAATTATTAAATTAATCTATCGATCTGCTACTGTACGTGATCGATGCCTTCTCGAATAATGGCCGGTATTTCCTTTTCGAACCTTATTCGAATTGGACGGCAATAATACGGCAACGATGAAACTGTGTTTTGTCACAAAATCGTTTTTCCTACAAAAAATGAAAATATCTTTCGAATCATCTGACCTTGTAAACTCCAAATGTTTTAAACTTAAATAATTATTTTTAAATAATTACCACAAATTAATCGCAGTGGCAACGTTGAACATTGGATTACTTGATCATCCGAATCCGCTTCATCTTCAAATTTTTGTCTATACTCTACTTGTTGCGATCCACCACATCCCGATTCACTAATCAATTCTAGCGTCCCATCGCTACCTCCTAATATTAGGAATGAATCGCCTAAAAGAAGAATTATTCGCTCCACTGTATGGTCTAATAAATCTTGTAGATTAACCCCTGCACGTGTACCTGTAACATAAAATGCTTCCTTCTTTGGGTAACATACCTGCTTGGCTTTCCGTAGCTCCTTATACGAAGGAAACAATTCCTTATCGGCCATCCGAATAATATCGTACTGTTTCCGCGACAAATCAGCATCTATAAATATTTGCAGAGCTCTTAATACAGATATTTGCTCTCTTTTCCTTTTTTCGGAGTTGTCTTATGCTTCTCTGAGCCTTTTCGCTTTCCCAGGTGATGATGCTACAACTTCTTTGACCAATTTTGAAGCATCTAATTGCCCAGCCACCCGTAATTTCGATTCGGTTGCAAATTCCAATTCTTCAATTTCTAAAGATCGGGTTGTCTTCTGTCCCCTTTCTCTTGCCACGTTCGGACAATTCTGCGAAAGGTTTTCGTGGCCTTCTTGTTTATTCGTACCTTTCGGAACACTCACAACTCCTTTTAGCCAATTCTCATTTTGCATAATGTACGCTTTGCGATATCAAAATTAACGACGGAAGGAAATGCAGGATGCCAACAGGATGAGAAATAACACACGACAGGGTCCGTTTGCACCACTGTGTGTAGATATATATTTTGTCATCAGGTGATGGCTTCGTCGTACGGGCGCGGCAATACCCAAAGAACGACCTTTCACGGCCTGGGTCTACGCTGTGACTAACTTTATTACATCTCGAAGCGACGCAGCGCATCCTCGCACCTACACCTTTTCCCATTTTTAACAATTCCGCTCCTATAAAATACACGCGGTAGAGGACTGGGACGAGCCAGCCAGGTCACGGGCGGCTTAGGGTTTTCCCGGTCTCGCGCCTTCGAGCACCGGGGGTACCGCTTGTACCTGGCCTTTTACCGCTATAGGTCTACATTAATGAACATATTGTGCTGGCTTTTTGCAACTTGCCATCTGCTTCGGAAACGGGACTTCAACGTAGACATTTTTTTCTTTAAAATTTTATTTTCTTCGGCCGAATATCCATTGTCCCCTACTCTATTCTCTTTCAAAAAATTCCAATACTTCACCACGTTTTCGTCTCGTGGTTTTGTAACTACATAATTCATATCTGACTGTGCGGACGCCATTGTACTTCGAATTTCCTTACGAAAAAATTCTCAAATACTTTTCAACGACAGATTCAACCATGCGCCAAGTTTGGAGACGTTTCGATTCATACTTTCCCAAACTTCACCATACTTACGCACCGTCCTTTTTTCCAATAGCGAAACGCAGACGCTATTGTTCTTCGAATTTCCTCGTGCAAAAATTCCCAACGTTTCTCCAACCACAAATTCAACCTCTCACCAAGTTTCAAGAATTTTGGATTCGTAGTTTCCTCAAGAAAAATTCCTGCGTCCCCCACGTTCTTCGTTCCGTAACTACGGTTGCGATCGCGAAAAATGGAGAACGAGTGATCCTAGAAATAGAGAAAATGTGCCCTTTAATTTGCTTTCCGTTTCACGACGATAGGTCAACTCGTTTGCGAGATATGATCGTTTAAAGTTTACCCTTACGGTTGGCGCGCGCGGAGTTATGAATTACGCTTGACCTACTTAAATTCCTGGAACGGCGTACGCTTCCTAGCACACATGATAAAACTGACCTGCGAATGTTGAGATAGGTCAGTTCGGCGGGGGCCGAGAATCAAGAGAAAAATTACTCGTGGCTATAAATGATGATATCGTGGCAACCGAAAATCGGATTTAGGTGAACCAAAAAGGGTTTGAAAGGGGAAGGTTCACCGATTATGGCGATAACGGGATTTTGAAAACGTTCGATTCGTTTCAAAATGGCGGCGAGTTAAACGTCGAGACGTTTTAATAGATGTTTTGGGGTTGGTTAGGAAATAGTGAAACGTACGCTTCTCTTTCGACAATTATATTTTTTCAATAAAAAATAGGATTTAGATGAAATAAAAAGGATTTTAAAGAGAAAGCTTCCCAATTTTTTATACGCTAAGGCGAATGCAAGAATTATAATAACTATGAGTACCACAGCGGGTCGTATGAAACACTCGGATTTTTTTCAAGGTCGGTATTTCAAAGCATGTGACACAAAGTGTCATAAAATGAGTGGTCTATTCTGTACCTCGTCTGTGCCACAGACCTATCATCCAATGATGTTTTCTGTCACACGGTTTGGGGGTCTCGAGACCCCCTTACCATTTCCGTGTCACTTACGACGTTATCGAGTCAACACCAGAAAAGACCACAAAGCCATTGTAACGGCGAAAAGGACAATTAAACCAAGCGATAGTCAGTAGCATTTAAATGTACAGAGTGGCGATAAACTATCGTGTATACTCGACCGCCGGATACATGAGTACATTAGTTCGGTCATACGATGCGGTTTCATTTCGTCAGTTAGTTTACCGAATTAACCGATTCACTGAAGTATGTACAAACTATTGCATTCATGCAAATCAGTTATTTGCTAAATCAAATTTTTATCACCTTCCGAAATACTATTTATATTTTGTATGTGTATACACAATAAAACTACTAAATCGGTTATTTTTTATGGTTACTTTTGTCACCAAGAGGAATAGCACCTGTATGATGTATACCATAAAGTGCAATTATACGCGGCAATAATCAAATCATATAGGTATCCAAACAAACTATTCGTTATCTATATGGTAAATTTCGGGCTAACCACATGAAAGAATGTAATTTAAAAGTAGTACGTAGTCATTACATTTATGTAAAGATAAAACTGCGAACGAGTTAGCATGACAATCAACTTAGTAAGTATATATGCATACGCACAAAAATTAAATTTTCTGTGGAGACATGGAAATGTGTGGACCACTGTTTTCGGTTAATGTTGATGTGGTAAAATAACCGAGTTGGTCCAAACCCGTATTGCGTGAACGAGCTGTAAATAAACCTTTACATAGCACAAAAATAAGCTGCCGAAGCTCAGCTCAAATGAATCAGAGCCAAAAATCGTATCCCGCGCATAGTAACTATATTAAAGTGGTTTCCAAATTTTGACTCCTAATAAATGAGTAACTATAAGAAACAAACAATTTTCGAGTTAAACTTCTGAGTTCTTTCAATACTGTTTACCAGTAAAACAAGTACAAGTTATACATATATACATATATATGTATGTAATAATCCCTTAATATCGTTTTCGTAAAGCGAAGATGAATATTATGGGAATTGAAATTTTTGTCTTCATGTAACAATCTTTTTTACCATTATACGTTCATGTTGGATTAACACTATTGATCACAGCTACGTTTCGGACTCTGTGATCTAATACCAAATGTGAATGACCTAGACTGCAACAATGTACCTCCTGTACCTCGTCTGTGATAAGTATTTCGTGTGCGTGTTTCCTTCAGGCGCAATACCCACAGAAACTTAAATCTAATCTCGAGGATCTCTAATCCCAATCCAAAGAGGAATTGTATAAAGATGAACGAAAAACTTCTAAAGCGGCAGACTGAACGCGTGCAGACGATTAAGGATGCAACATGGGAGAAGTGCAACAAATATAATTACTAACAAAGAAAGGAACGAAGTCGAGTGATCTTCGACTTCACCGCTAAAAGTTACAAACTACAATTCATTTAAACAAAATCTTGCAACTAAATAGTAAAAACAGTTAAATATAGTACCGTACAAAGTTAATGACAAATAGACAATAAAGATGGTAATGAATTAAAAGTTTATTTTACTTAAGATTTTTACTACCTCTACTTTTAACTGCACGTCTATTCATAATAGTATTCATACTAATCAACTACTCTTGCGTGGACACAAATAAGTCGCGATTATATTACAATATTTAAAAACGCGTTGCGCAAGAAGACCTAGCCTAGTCTAGTAAATAAAGCGCACAAGAGAAATGTACACGGCAATAATGTATACCCGTGGTCACTGTACTTGTTTATGCAAAACATTACGTATACAACCAGTCCTTCGTGCCGAATCGGATCTTTCATCCTACGACATGCGTGAGTGACCAGAAGAATTACAAATGCATGCTACTCACCATTAGACGACTACGCTGTCATTTGCTGCAGCCAGGCGGATGAAAACCTGGTGATTGACACCCTGTGGTTCCAGTGGCAAGCAAATCTGAGGAAGATCTGCGACAGAAAAAAGAAAGAAAGTTCGTTAGAAACACTTAGAAGCAGAGATCTAAGCATTTCTCTAAACTCCTCTGAAAGCGTTAAGTGACGCGTAACACAAAATGTTTAACTAGTAACGAACCACTCAAACGATCGGGATAAAACCAACTAATTCTGAACCGCGGCACTTAGCACTTTCATTTCTGCCCGGACTCGATGATTAGAAATGCTTAGAAGCAAAGATCTAACGCTCTATCTAATTCTCACTCGCGCGGAAACCTGCCACCGAACACAAATTGTTTAACTACTAACAAACTACTCAATCGACCGGGATAAAACCAACTAATTCTGAACCGCGGCGCTTAGCACTTTCATTTCTGCCTGGACTCGATGATTAGAAATGCTTAGAAGCAAAGATCTAACGCTCTATCTAATTCTCACTCGCGCGGAAACCTGCCACCGAACACAAATTGTTTAACTATTAACCAACCACTCAGTCGACCGGGATAAAACCAACTAATTCTGAACCGCGGCGCTTAGCACTTTCATTTCTGCCCGGACTCGATGATTAGAAATGCTTAGAAGCAAAGATCTAACGCTCTATCTAATTCTCACTCGCGCGGAAACCTGCCACCGAACACAAATTGTTTAACTATTAACCAACCACTCAATCGACCGGGATAAAACCAACTAATTCTGAACCGCGGCACTTAGCACTTTCATTTCTGCCCGGACTCGATGATTAGAAATGCTTAGAAGCAAAGATCTAACGCTCTATCTAATTCTCACTCGCGCGGAAACCTGCCACCGAACACAAATTGTTTAACTATTAACCAACCACTCAGTCGACCGGGATAAAACCAACTAATTCTGAACCGCGGCACTTAGCACTTTCATTTGTATCGGAGTAGTCGATTAGAAACAATTAGAAACCTAGATCTAAGCATATTTCCAATTCTATTGAGATTGGCTACCTGACGCGTCACAGGCGAATTTCTTCATATTATACGAACTGGTGCACGTTTCTGATTGAATCTAACTGATTATTGACCGCGGCACTCCGCGCTTTCATTTCAGGCTGATAATTAACTACTGCAGCCCGTTGTTTCGTTTTAGACCGGCGTGAATGAGCTCTTAGAAGTAGAGCAGATTTCCGTACCTATACTTAGGTTAGGTTTAACGGTTTAACGCTTAGTCGTATACCGCGTAAAAATTGCTAATGCGCAGACTCGTGCAGTTTCGTGCGCGCGAAGTTTCGTTTTACGTTTGACTAGCAACATTATTGTACTGGACGATGAGAAGAATTTTGTCGTTCATGGAACGAAACATTTTGAAAAAGCTGCGTTACTGTCTCATTTATTCTAAACCTAATTCGGTTAGTAATTCCTTCTCTACCTCATCCGTACTTCGAAGCTGTTAGCGGAGAAAAGTAAAAATCAAAACCATTTTACTGTACAATTGACTCGCGGCATTTTCTCGCGCTTCTACGTCTAAGCTTTGGTGCCAATCGGGCAACTGTCGGAAGGAAGCAGCAGAAACACGAAACGAGTATCTTAGGAGATACCCGCTTACAGCATGATAGAAACTGCAGTGTAGAGAAGCATGCAACATGGATGTCCTGCACAGGAGAAATAAATAACAATGCGTTATCCTACTGTAATACGTTACAACTACCAATAGATCCATGAATATTATTTAACTATTTGAATTTATTTATAAGGCTTCTTAATCACATTCGATACTTTGATATCTGGGGCTCCGAAGGAGGGTGGAGAAAAGATCGGAACCAATATTCAAAAGAAACTATTCAAAATGTGGAGGATTGTGAGAATGGAGGAAGGAAGAAGAAAAAGAAGGAGGAAAGGAGAAAATGAAAAGATGTAGAAGAGAAAAACGAAGATCAACGACAATAATAATAAAAAACGAATAAAAAAAAGATTGCTCAACATCAAATTAAATGTTTGCATATGAAAATAAGTAATTGTAATAAAAGCGCGTATTGTATATTTCCACCCTAAAATCCCAAAGTTACAAAAATTTTAGTTAATTTATAATTGCATGTAACGAAGTAGAATGTTAAACAATAGTTGTAAAAATATAAATTTGTAAGATCATTAATTATTGAAAAAGAATGTCAAAACGATTAATTTAAACTTAATTTCTTTATGAAACTGTAACACTATCTAGAATACCTTATTCGTGCAAAATTCCAAGATCCAAATAAACTAGAAGGCATTTGAAAAATAAATCGTAATATTTGGAATTTACAGCACGTAAAAATGTGTAAAAAGTATGTAAGAAAATGCAGTTATATTTGATAGAATTAGCATTGAAAAAGAGACATGTACTTCAATTGTATACAATAGATAAATACGTGATAAACATAAGATTTCAATCTGAAAATGATATTTAAGGCATTTCGCATGCGTCTGCTCTATCGCGCCGGTCGGCCTCGCGCGGTCTTCCTTCCCAAAATCCGATGGCGAGAAGTGTTGCGTTCGATTCTCGCCCCGGCACGGGTGTCCGACTCTCGACAACGAGGCTGCACAAGCCGGCCGTTCCCTCAGGACGACTTACGCTCAGTTCAACAGTGGCATATGTCTATTCATTTTTATTCATTTTTTTTTTTTTTTTTTTTTTTGAGAGACGGAAAATGCTTTATGCAGACCACCCGAGGGTGGTACTGTGGGACTCCCCTGGAGAGGGCGACCCCAGGGTATACCCACTAAAAACCGTCTCTTTTGCCCAGGTCGGGGTAGCATATGTAATTGCCATGTATGTAAAGAATATCAGTTTCGAGTCAAGAAACTTCTCGCATATATTATAAAGAATATCGGATTAGACAACGAATCCCTCGCATAAATTATAAAGCATATCAGATTATTTGACACCAAATCCCTCGCATAGATTATAAAGAATATCAGTTTCGGGTCAATCAATTAGTTGCAGGAATTGTAAAGAATAAGTGTTATAATGGTATATATGTTGTTATACGTTATAAAAATACGATAAAATGTTTGCATATATGTATGTATATAAATATATGTATATAATTTGTTGGCAATCAGGGAAGGGGGGGGGGGTCGTGGGCTCAACGCACAACCGTCGCTAATGCGACGTTCATTCGGGAGTAGTGGAGAAGAGCACGCTCAGCGAGAGGGAAGCGAGATGCGTGCGAAGGGAGGGTTTGCCAGAGGTCGTACGTTTCCTTCCAAGAGAACGTCGCGAAAATCATTTCGACGGCTGCTCGTTCGTTCATGGAATTCGTCTCAGGCCGACTCACTGCTGGCTCCCTCCCACACCCTATTCGTTCGAAACGCGGTCGCTTCGGTCGTTCGATCTCGGAGCGGCATCCTCCCTATCCCGATCCCGGAGAGCAAACACACGCAGGCAAGAAAGGCTGAAGAGGGTACACGTCCGTCATCTCTCCCTGACACGGGGAACTTTTAGAGATTTTCGATAATTTGTGGGACTTGTTTATTTTGTACTGCTCTATCGTGTGGCTTTTCATTAAACGAACGTATAGCGCTTCGTGCCTGATAATTTGTGGGACTCGTTTTTGCTCCGCTTTATTGCGTGGCTTTTCATTCGACACATTACTTTGCGCTCTGTGACAAAGGCGGCGGGTCGTTTCTTTTGCGACCTCACGCGAGCGCCTGTTCGTTCGTTTCAATCTCTTAATATATCCCGTAGTCGAGAGACCGAGAGAGTCGTTCTCCTCTTACCATCGAGCCTGGCGGGCTCTCCAAATGGTCGTATGCCGAAGGAAACGCGGACGGGAGGATGTTGCGTCTCCGCTCGTAAGCCATCGTTTCTCGGCACCGACTCGTTCGACATTATGTTTTTGGTATTTGTCGTATAGATCTTTTTTATTTTAAAAGATCGTCCGATCGCTCGGAATTCATGTGACCGCTCGTGTTATCACGGTACATTTGGTCGAGAGTTGATGCTCAGTTAGTTCAGCCTGTCCGTTAGCAGGCTCGCCACGTATGGGCCATTCGGTCATAGACACCGACCCGTGGCAATGCAGTGTAGAGAAATGTCTCGGGACGAAGCGCGGTACTAGAGCAGTCGAGAACGATAAAGTCCTCGAGGAGCGGTGGACTGATTCTCAACCGAGGTCATAGAATAGCCACGCGCCCGACGCTGCTCCGACCGGCCCGTCCGGACCGTCGACTCTCTCAAATATACGGAACTGCCGGCCGAATGGTCGGCATCTTCGCTGTCCCGTCACCGAAGAGCAAACACACGCAGGCAAAGAAGGCGGAAGAGAGTGCGTCGTCTTTCTCTGACACGAGGAATTTTTAGAGATTCTGTGGGACTCGTTTTTGTCCTGCGCTATATCGTGTGGCTTTTCATTAAACGAACGTATAGCGCTTCGTGTCTGATAATTTGTGGGACTCGTTTTCGCTCCGCTTCATTGCGTGGCTTTTCATTCGACACTTTACTTTGCGCTATGTGACAAAGGCGGCGGGTCGTTTCTGTTGCGACCCCACGCGAGCGCCTTTTCATTCGTTTGAATCTCTTACCATCCCGTAGTCGAGAGAGAGAGAGAACTCCTCTTCTTACCATCGAGCCTGGCGGGCTCCCCATATGATCGTATGCCGAAGGAAACGCGGACGGGAGGCTGTTACAGCTCCGCACGTAAGCCGTCGATCCTCGGCACCGACTCGTTCGAAATTAGGTTTTTGGTATTTGCCGCATGACTGTCTTTGAAGCCATACGTAGTCTTTGGTAAAATGCCGCTTTCGCGGGTTCCTTTATTCACTTAAAGGCATTAAACATGTAATGAACCACAGGTTCACACACGGGAAGCTTAGGACGTTCGATGTCGGAGAGGCATCTTATCTTCTCTATCCCGTCTCCGAAGAGCAAACACACGCAGACAAGTTAGGCAGAAGAGGGTGCGTCACCTCGCTCTGACAGGCGGAACATTTAGAGATTCTGTGGGACTTTTTTTGGTCCTGCTTTATCGTGTGGCTTTTCATTAAGCGAACGTACAGCGCTTCGTGCCTGATAATTTGTGGGACTTGTTTTTTTTCTCTTTATTGCGTGGCTTTTTATTCGACACTTTACTTTGCGCTCTGTGACAAAGGCGGCGGGTCGTTTCTTTTGCGACCTCACGCGAGCGCCTTTTCGTTCGTTTCAATCTCTTATTATATCCCGTAGTCGAGAGACCGAGAGAGTCGTTCTCCTCTTACCATCGAGCCTGGCGGGCTCTCCAAATGGTCGTATGCCGAAGGAAACGCGGACGGGAGGATGTTGCGTCTCCGCTCGTAAGCCATCGTTTCTCGGCACCGACTCGTTCGACATTAGGTTTTTCGTATTTGTCGTATAGATCTTTTTTATTTTAAAAGATCGTCCGATCGCTCGGAATTCATGTGACCGCCCGTGTTATCACGGTACATTTGGTCGAGAGTTGATGCTCAGTTAGTTCAGCCTGTCCGTTAGCAGGCTCGCCACGTATGGGCCATTCGGTCATAGACACCGACCCGTGGCAATGCAGTGTAGAGAAATGTCTCGGGACGAAGCGCGGTACTAGAGCAGTCGAGAACGATAAAGTCCTCGAGGAGCGGTGGACTGATTCTCAACCGAGGTCATAGAATAGCCACGCGCCCGACGCTGCTCCGACCGGCCCGTCCGGACCGTCGACTCTCTCAAATATACGGAACTGCCGGCCGAATGGTCGGCATCTTCGCTGTCCCGTCACCGAAGAGCAAACACACGCAGGCAAAGAAGGCGGAAGAGGGTGCGTCGTCTTTCTCTGACACGAGGAATTTTTAGAGATTCTGTGGGACTCGTTTTTGTCCTGCGTTATATCGTGTGGCTTTTCATTAAACGAACGTATAGCGCTTCGTGTCTGATAATTTGTGGGACTCGTTTTCGCTCCGCTTCATTGCGTGGCTTTTCATTCGACACTTTACTTTGCGCTATGTGACAAAGGCGGCGGGTCGTTTCTGTTGCGACCCCACGCGAGCGCCTTTTCATTCGTTTGAATCTCTTACCATCCCGTAGTCGAGAGAGAGAGAGAACTCCTCCTTCTTACCATCGAGCCTGGCGGGCTCCCCATATGATCGTATGCCGAAGGAAACGCGGACGGGAGGCTGTTACAGCTCCGCACGTAAGCCGTCGATCCTCGGCACCGACTCGTTCAAAATTAGGTTTTTGGTATTTGCCGCATGACTGTCTTTGAAGCCATACGTAGTCTTTGGTAAAATGCCGCTTTCGCGGGTTCCTTTATTCACTTAAAGGCATTAAACATGTAATGAACCACAGGTTCACACACGGGAAGCTTAGGACGTTCGATGTCGGAGAGGCATCTTATCTTCTCTATCCCGTCTCCGAAGAGCAAACACACGCAGACAAGTTAGGCAGAAGAGGGTGCGTCACCTCGCTCTGACAGGCGGAACATTTAGAGATTCTGTGGGACTTTTTTTGGTCCTGCTTTATCGTGTGGCTTTTCATTAAGCGAACGTACAGCGCTTCGTGCCTGATAATTTGTGGGACTTGTTTTTTTTCTCTTTATTGCGTGGCTTTTTATTCGACACTTTACTTTGTGCTCTGTGACAAAGGCGGCGGGTCGTTTCTTTTGCGACCTCACGCGAGCGCCTTTTCGTTCGTTTCAATCTCTTATTATATCCCGTAGTCGAGAGACCGAGAGAGTCGTTCTCCTCTTACCATCGAGCCTGGCGGGCTCTCCAAATGGTCGTATGCCGAAGGAAACGCGGACGGGAGGATGTTGCGTCTCCGCTCGTAAGCCATCGTTTCTCGGCACCGACTCGTTCGACATTAGGTTTTTGGTATTTGTCGTATAGATCTTTTTTATTTTAAAAGATCGTCCGATCGCTCGGAATTCATGTGACCCGCCCGTGTTATCACGTACATTTGGTCGAACCGCCCGTGTTATCACGGTACATTTGGTCGAGAGTTGATGCTCAGTTAGTTCAGCCTGTCCGTTAGCAGGCTCGCCACGTATGGGCCATTCGGTCATAGACACCGACCCGTGGCAATGCAGTGTAGAGAAATGTCTCGGGACGAAGCACGGTACTAGAGCAGTCGAGAACGATAAAGTCCTCGAGGAGCGGTGGACTGATTCTCAACCGAGGTCATAGAATAGCCACGCGCCCGACGCTGCTCCGACCGGCCCGTCCGGACCGTCGACTCTCTTATAGATACGGAGCCACCGGCCGAACGGTCGGCGCCGCTCAGGGAGGAAGTACGGGCGCTTACGGTACTAAACTGCCGTAGCGGCAGCCCGTCCGGCGTGGCCGCTCAAACTTTGCCGCGCTCGCTACTACTACATGCTCTACTTTGAACGTCGATAACTTTGTTTGCGGAACCTTAATATAAAAATGAAATACACTCAAATGTAGGAAATTAACGCAGCTTTTAAATGATATATTGTTTTGCTAAGATTTAAGCATGTCATTGCAAATTGTATGTTAAAAGATGTTGCATGACCGAAAAGTGTGCACATTGCACGTCGGTAGTTTTCGGTGTTCCAGAAAGATTTTACATTATAATACCTTTGTACCGTACAAGTGCTCCAGTGTCACAGAAAAAAGCATAAGAAAATTCTTTCGACGTCCACAATATATTACGTGCGTTACTGCTTAATCTTGGGTCGAGTCGCTCCGCGGATTGGAGCGCGTTACTCCTTAATCTTCGGTCGAGTCGCTCCGCGGCTAGAGATACGAGTAAATTGTATTTTGAAATTGAAGTCGGTCACTCTTAGGAACTGGTAGCTGTAAGGTGTAATCTAAGATCGAAGCAAGTAAACGAAAGTCTAAGGTAATATATAAACTTAAATATAAGGGTTACACGTTTATGCGTAGTTCGTAGCTTTTGTATCGTTTTCGAAAGACGTTTCATTCTTTGGAAAACAATACGAATTACCGGGTCTCACCACGAGGAGGTGACTACGCGTCGAGACCCACCGATATCCATTCTACGCCCTTAAAGTTTCTCGATGAAACTTTAAGAGAACATAGTATGGATTTCGGTTCGCAAAACTGTAGGACGATGCTTAGCCTTACCGGTCTATTCTGTTTCTAAGATACGCTTCTCCAACTTAGAATTGATATTGGCTTCTTGTGCCGCTATTGCGACGCGCCGTGCCTCTACGGTTATACCGTCATAACGGCTCTAGCCTGCCAGATGTTGTTCGGCTCGTACTTTCTTGCAAGACCTCCACGAAGGAAGCGATCGGTGTAGGTGTTATACCGACCTCAGACTTGGAAAAACCCTGCCCTCAACTGTGAAGTATCATTGGACAAGTTGGATCTACCCTCACCGGGAAGCGACTCGTTTAGTCAGCCCTAGACGTCGCTATGCGCCGCCCAGTGCCGTCCAGCGGGGACCACGAGGAGGTAGAGTCGCCGGCTTCCGCCCGATCCCGTGCAGGTTGGCTTTGGCTGTAAACCTTCGCCGTTTCACCCCACCGTCACAGTGCTGCGGCACCGCCTGCTTGGACGGTCAGGGTTGGTATTAATTTCTTCTGGTCTTGTGTCTTGAGGTGCTGTCAGTTGTCCCTGTGCGTGTTTTGGCCCATGTTGCTTCCTTTTTCCTAAGTATTTTCTTCGCGCATCATGCGAATTCCCTGTAAATGTCCTTCCTGAGTAGTTCGCGGAACTGTAGCGGCCACGGAAGTTGCAATTCTCGTGCTCGGCGTCGGAGTTCGGCCCTGTCTTCGGTGTGATTCCTACATTGCATCAGTACGTGTTCTGGCGTCTCTGGAACGGGTCCGCAAGTGCAGTTTGGTTGCTCCACGATTGCGAAAGAATGCAGTTTTGAGGCAAAGTTTCCGTGTCCTGTGAGGAACTGCGTTACATGGTGATCCAGATGTAACCATTCCATTTGCATTCTTTCCCGGACGCTGGGCAGGATATTGAACGTATGCCGTCCCTTTCGTTATCTCCGCCGCGATTGACTGCCTCGCGGGTACGATGTCCTCGTATTCCTGGTATGTGTGTTCGTCTATTACTACTGGAATGTTTTTCCTGAGTTTGTACCTGTATACGGCTTCTCGGATTCTAAGATCTATCGGTGGTTCTCCAGAGGTAACCAGGAAAGCGTCAGTTGATGTCGTTCTGTAAGCCTTGGTGACTCGCAGTAGGGCATGCCTCTGCGAACGGAAGATGATTCGGAGGCAGGTTTTATTGACCAGGCCATACCACGCAGTTGCTGCGTATGTTGCTATTGGTGTGTATAGACCGGAGTATAGTGTTCTGAGTGTTTTGTGTCTTAGGCCCCAATCTCTTCGTGCGACTGCGGCTAGGGCGTTGAATTTCTGTGTACACTTCGTGTGGATTTTCTCCATGTGGGTCTTGATTTTGAGTCCCTTGTCGAAGTGTACTCCTAAGTATCTGGCTGTTTTCACCATTCGGATTTGCTTGTTACCGATTTTAATTTTTGGTGGCCTCTTTATATCTAGGTTGCCTTTTAGGAGGATCATCTCCGTCTTCTCCGCTGATATGGTTAGCTTCTCTTCCTGGCACCATTCATGCGTTATTCTAACTGCATTTTGTCCGCTATGCTCCAGTTCGCGGCGGCTGTCTCCGAAGATGAGTATCATCAGATCATCTGCGTAAGCGATCACCTCATAGCCGTTGATGGAGAGCTTCAGGAGAAGGTCATCGAATGTCAGGTTCCATAAGTTGGGGCCAAGTATGGACCCCTGCGGACATCCCTTGGTCATGCTTTTCTCTGTTATTCCGTGTTTACCAATTAGTTTAACATAGCGTAATCTGAGGTAGTCGGCGATAACTGCATAGAGGTTTCTCGGGCAGTTTCTTTCACGGAGACGGTGAAGAATGCTGGGCCACCATACGTTATCAAATGCCCCGGAAATATCAAACAGGGTGGCCAGAGCATATTTATGATGTGATGCAGCTAGGAGTTCCCTCATTTTTACTATTGCATCCTCTGCGCATTTTCGTTTCGTGAAGCCATACTGACGGTTTGATGATAGCTCTGGATGTTGGAATATGGGTTGCAGTCTGAGAGAGATCAGTTTTTCCAAAAGTTTCCCGATAACTGGTAGAAGGCAGATTGGTCGATAGGAATTGGTATTTGCTTCGTCTCGTCCTGGACCTTTCAATAGAGCGCGGATGGCACCGGTTGTCCAAACACATGGAAAAACGCCATGTCTGAGGCAGCCGTTGAAAAGTTGTTGGAGATGCTTTCGAAGAGGCATGAAAGACGCTTTTAGCACTTCAACTTCCACTCCATCGGGTCCTGGTGCTTTACGGATTTTTAAACTATTCAGTGCCTGTTGAAGTTCGGAGTTAGTAAATTCTGCTGCGTCTTGTACATGTGGCTTGTATTCGCGATAGTATGTTTGTCTTTTTTGTATTTGCGACTGTGTTGTGTCGTCGACGTCATCCGGCACAAGGGCATTAAGTAGGCTGAGTGATGCATCTTCCCACGTTGTCATGGTTCCGTCTGAGATGTTGGCGGTGGCGAGAGCCTTTTCCGGCGTTATTTTCCCTGCGCAGAGTTTGTACACCATACCCCACGGATTCAGGTTCCCTTCGTTGGTGACAAGGGCGCGCCAACTTTCTGACTTAGCTCTGCGAACCTCGGCTGTGTATGCTTTCCTTTTCTTGAGGTACTCTTTGTACTTTGCCTCCCTTCGTACAGTGTCCTTTTCTGCTTGGATGGCTTTTCTAGCCCTGTACGTTTGCCTTTTCATTGCTGTTAATTCTTGAGTCCACCAGGGGACTGACTTCTGGTGCGGACGTTTCACCCTTAGGACCGACTTACAGGCATTTAGGATAACTGTCTGGATGGAAACGGCAGCCTGTTCTATTTCTTCAGATGTGTTGTAACTTATCTGCGTTAGGTGGATATCTGTTTCGTACTCTACTGCTTCGCGGAACTTATCCCAGTCGACGTTACTGATTTTATAACGGGGGTTTGGTAGTGAATGGCTATGGCTTTCGCGAGACGAGAAACTGAATAGAATGGTGTTATGGTCACTTGTCGTCAGATGCTCCTTGACTCGCCAATTGTTGGTATGTCTGTATGCTGCTGAAGAGGAAATTGTAATATCGATGTTTGATTTACCTAGGTGGGACTGGAATGTTGGTGGGTTGTCTGGCTGGTTCAGTGTGAGCAATCCTAGAGATGATATGAGTTGCTCCAGTTTGTCTCCCCTGTCATCTGAGGAATCGCTGTACCAAAGGGGCGATTTCGCATTTGCGTCAATGGCAATTATTAGTTTCTCTTTCGATAGCTGCGAAGCGATTTTGCTGATCATCTCAAGGTATGGTTCTATGTTATGCGAAAACTGAAAGTAAACGCTGGCTAGGTATAGTTTTCCAAGTGAGCTGTTCACTTCAATGCACGTGCAGTAGTCGTTGCTTAAGTGGGAGATTTTTAGAACGGTCAGATTTGGGTTTCTGATCACAATGCCAGCTTGTACTTGTGATCCAGGAGAGCTGCCCGAGGCGGTCAATGTCTCTTTATTCCGAAGCCGGTGAATTTGCCTTTCACGTTGTATGGTTTTTGCATCAGTAGTATATCGATGTTTTCCTTTTCCATGGCTTTCGCTATCTCTAGTGACACCATTTGCGACCGACGCATGTTCAGCTGCGCTATTCTGAGATGACAAAGCGTTTCATCTTTATAAACCATACTCAGTTCGGGAGAGGACCTGGTTTATAGCTGCGATATAAGCCGGACATTCCTTATCCTTGATGCTGTGGCTCGCCTGTCTTCCTGATTTCTTGCAATTGTGGCATATTGCATCCGTGTTTTTCTTTGGGCAGTTCCTAAAGTTGTGACCTTGGCCTGCGCAGTGGCCACAGATATCGTTCTCGGACTTGCAGTGCTTGCTGATGTGGCCAAAACTGTGGCATTTGTAGCAGCGCGTCGCCGCGATATAATCCTGCACCTTGCAGCAGCTCCAACCGACATAAATGCGATCTTTCTTTATTAGGAGCTCTCTTACCTCCTTCGAGACTTCCAAGACCCAGTTGCAACGGTCCTTTGTTTTGTCGCCAGATTTGAATGACAGTTTTATGTGTCTTCGTAGCTTAGCCTTGTCCTGTTCGTCGAAGTTCTGCTCAAGGATTGAACTCAGCGTGGCTTCATCATTTTCAGAGCGCGGTATGTCGTATATGATCACGCGGGGACTCTTTTTCTGAGGAACACCAACTACCACTCCTGCAGCATTGCAATATCGCTCCTTCTTGTGGTCTCTACCAATATTCCATTGCCCTGTATTTTCCTTACGCTTCTCACTTGCAGCTTGTTTTCCCTCGGCGAGACCAGCTTCAGGACAGCTTCCTTTGTCTTTTCGCTCGTCTCGAATGTCTTGGCGTCAGTCGGCACAATCGTCAGTACGTTGGGCGGATTCTGCTTGAGATTGGAGATGCTAGCAGCGCGTGATTTCACCCCTACTCTTTCGGCATAGGTGGTTTGCTGGGTCGGTGCCTTCGAGACGACGACTTTCTCTGTGGCCTGTAGGAGTGTGCGCCTTTGCTCAACATTTTCCCCTTTCAGAGCTGCAATCTGGCCCTCAAGGTTACTGCTGTAGATCAGGACTTGCGTCAGTATTGCCTGCATTTTCGCAACCTTAGAGAGAAGTTGCTGCGTACTGGAGCGCTCTATGCCGCGTTCCGGGTCAGTAACAATGTTGAGAATGCCCTTGTACAGTTTCTCGCACTTTGACCTCATACGCATGGAAGAGGGATCGTAGTCGTCCGTCTCCATATCCGGTTCTTTCGGTGCTGGTTCTCCAACTTAGAGCCACAGGTCGAGAGGAAAGGACTACTGGCACTTTGTTAAGACGTTCGTGTCTATTCGCTACTACTACATGCTCTATTTTGAACGCCGATAACTTTGCTTGCGGAAGCTTAATTTAAAAATGAAATACACTGAAATGCAGGAAATTAACGCAGCTTTTAAATGATATAATGTTTTGCTAAGATTTAAGCATGTCATTGCAAATTGTATGTTAAAAGATGTTGCATGACCGAAAAGTGTGCACATTGCACGTCGGTAGTTTTCGGTGTTCCAGAAAGATTTTACATTACAATACCTTTGAACCGTACAAGTGCTCCAGTGTCGCATAGAAAAAAGCATAAGAAAATTCTTTCGACATCCACAATATATTACGTGCGTTACTGCTTAATCTTGGGTCGAGTCGCTCCGCGGATTGGAGCGCGTTACTCCTTAATCTTCGGTCGAGTCTCTCCGCGGCTTCGAGCGCGTTACTGTATAATCTTCGGTCGAGTCGCTCCGCGGATTGGAGCGCGTGATTCCTTAATCTTCGGTCGAGTCGCTCCGCGGATTGGAGCGCGTTACTGTTTAATCTTCGGTCGAGTCGCTCCGCGGATTGGAGCGCGTGATACCTTATCTTCGGTAGAGTCGCTCCGCGGATTGGAGCGCGTTACTCCTTAATCTTCGGTCGAGTCACTCCGCGACTTCGAGCGCATTACTGTTTAATCTTCGGTCGAGTCGCTCCGCGGATTGGAGCGCGTGACTCCTCAATATTCGGTCGAGTCGCTCCGCGGCTAGAGATACGAGTAAATTGTATTTTGAAATTGAAGTCGGTCACTCTTAGGAACTGGTAGCTGTAAGGTGTAATCTAAGATCGAAGCAAGTAAACAAAAGTCGAAGGTAATATATAAGCTTAAATATAAGGGTTACACGTTAATGCGTAGTTCGTAGCTTTTGTATCGTTTTCGAAAGACGTTTCATTCTTTGGAAAACAATACGAATTACCGGGTCTCACCACGAGGAGGTGACTACGCGTCGAGACCCACCGATATCCATTCTACGCCCTTAAAGTTTCTCGATGAAATTTTAAGAGAACATAGTATGGATTTCGGTTCGCAAAACTGTAGGACGATGCTTAGCCTTACCGGTCTATTCTGTTTCTAAGATACGCTTCTCCAACTTAGAGCCACAGTTCGAGAGAAAAGGACTACTGGCACTTTGTTAAGACGTTCGTGTCTATTCGCTACTACTACACGCTCTATTTTGAACGCCGATAACTTTGCTTGCGGAAGCTTAATTTAAAAATGAAATACACTGAAATGCAGGAAATTAACGCAGCTTTTAAATGATATAATGTTTTGCTAAGATTTAAGCATGTCATTGCAAATTGTATGTTAAAAGATGTTGCATGACCGAAAAGTGTGCACATTGCACGTCGGTAGTTTTCGGTGTTCCAGAAAGATTTTACATTATAATACCTTTGTACCGTACAAGTGCTCCAGTGTCGCATAGAAAAAAGCATAAGAAAATTCTTTCGACGTCCACAATATATTACGTGCGTTACTGCTTAATCTTGGGTCGAGTCGCTCCGCGGATTGGAGCGCGTTACTCCTTAATCTTCGGTCGAGTCTCTCCGCGGCTTCGAGCGCGTTACTGTATAATCTTCGGTCGAGTCGCTCCGCGGATTGGAGCGCGTGATTCCTTAATTTTCGGTCGAGTCGCTCCGCGGATTGGAGCGCGTTACTCCTTAATCTTCGGTCGAGTCACTCCGCGGCTTCGAGCGCATTACTGTTTAATCTTCGGTCGAGTCGCTCCGCGGCTTGGAGCGGGTTACTCCTCAATCTTCGGTCGAGTCGCTCCGCGGCTAGAGATACGAGTAAATTGTATTTTGAAATTGAAGTCGGTCACTCTTAGGAACTGGTAGCTGTAAGGTGTAATCTAAGATTGAAGCAAGTACACGAAAGTCTAAGGTAATATATAAACTAAAATATAAGGGTTACACGTTAATGCGTAGTTCTTAGCTTGGTATCGTTTTTTGGGTAACACCTGCTTGGCTCTCCGTAGCTCCTTATACGAAGGAAACAATTCCTTATCGGCCATCCGAATAATATCGTACTGTTTCCGCGACAAATCAGCATCTATAAATATTTGCAGAGCTCTTAATACAGATATTTGCTCTCTTTTCCTTTTTTCGGAGTTGTCTTATGCTTCTCTGAGCCTTTTCGCTTTCCCAGGTGATGATGCTACAACTTCTTTGACCAATTTTGAAGCATCTAATTGCCCAGCCACCCGTAATTTCGATTCGGTTGCAAATTCCAATTCTTCAATTTCTAAAGATCGGGTTGTCTTCTGTCCCCTTTCTCTTGCCACGTTCGGACAATTCTGCGAAAGGTTTTCGTGGCCTTTCTTGTTTATTCGTACCTTTCGGAACACTCACAACTCCTTTTAGCCAATTCTCATTTTGCATAATGTACGCTTTGCGATATCAAAATTAACGACGGAAGGAAATGCAGGATGCCAACAGGATGAGAAATAACACACGACAGGGTCCGTTTGCACCACTGTGTGTAGATATATATTTTGTCATCAGGTGATGGCTTCGTCGTACGGGCGCGGCAATACCCAAAGAACGACCTTTCACGGCCTGGGTCTACGCTGTGACTAACTTTATTACATCTCGAAGCGACGCAGCGCATCCTCGCACCTACACCTTTTCCCATTTTTAACAATTCCGCTCCTATAAAATACACGCGGTAGAGGACTGGGACGAGCCAGCCAGGTCACGGGCGGCTTAGGGTTTTCCCGGTCTCGCGCCTTCGAGCACCGGGGGTACCGCTTGTACCTGGCCTTTTACCGCTATAGGTCTACATTAATGAACATATTGTGCTGGCTTTTTGCAACTTGCCATCTGCTTCGGAAACGGGACTTCAACGTAGACATTTTTTTCTTTAAAATTTTATTTTCTTCGGCCGAATATCCATTGTCCCCTACTCTATTCTCTTTCAAAAAATTCCAATACTTCACCACGTTTTCGTCTCGTGGTTTTGTAACTACATAATTCATATCTGACTGTGCGGACGCCATTGTACTTCGAATTTCCTTACGAAAAAATTCTCAAATACTTTTCAACGACAGATTCAACCATGCGCCAAGTTTGGAGACGTTTCGATTCATACTTTCCCAAACTTCACCATACTTACGCACCGTCCTTTTTTCCAATAGCGAAACGCAGACGCTATTGTTCTTCGAATTTCCTCGTGCAAAAATTCCCAACGTTTCTCCAACCACAAATTCAACCTCTCACCAAGTTTCAAGAATTTTGGATTCGTAGTTTCCTCAAGAAAAATTCCTGCGTCCCCCACGTTCTTCGTTCCGTAACTACGGTTGCGATCGCGAAAAATGGAGAACGAGTGATCCTAGAAATAGAGAAAAATGTGCCCTTTAATTTGCTTTCCGTTTCACGACGATAGGTCAACTCGTTTGCGAGATATGATCGTTTAAAGTTTACCCTTACGGTTGGCGCGCGCGGAGTTATGAATTACGCTTGACCTACTTAAATTCCTGGAACGGCGTACGCTTCCTAGCACACATGATAAAACTGACCTGCGAATGTTGAGATAGGTCAGTTCGGCGGGGGCCGAGAATCAAGAGAAAAATTACTCGTGGCTATAAATGATGATATCGTGGCAACCGAAAATCGGATTTAGGTGAACCAAAAAGGGTTTGAAAGGGGAAGGTTCACCGATTATGGCGATAACGGGATTTTGAAAACGTTCGATTCGTTTCAAAATGGCGGCGAGTTAAACGTCGAGACGTTTTAATAGATGTTTTGGGGTTGGTTAGGAAATAGTGAAACGTACGCTTCTCTTTCGACAATTATATTTTTTCAATAAAAAATAGGATTTAGATGAAATAAAAAGGATTTTAAAGAGAAAGCTTCCCAATTTTTTATACGCTAAGGCGAATGCAAGAATTATAATAACTATGAGTACCACAGCGGGTCGTATGAAACACTCGGATTTTTTTCAAGGTCGGTATTTCAAAGCATGTGACACAAAGTGTCATAAAATGAGTGGTCTATTCTGTACCTCGTCTGTGCCACAGACCTATCATCCAATGATGTTTTCTGTCACACGGTTTGGGGGTCTCGAGACCCCCTTACCATTTCCGTGTCACTTACGACGTTATCGAGTCAACACCAGAAAAGACCACAAAGCCATTGTAACGGCGAAAAGGACAATTAAACCAAGCGATAGTCAGTAGCATTTAAATGTACAGAGTGGCGATAAACTATCGTGTATACTCGACCGCCGGATACATGAGTACATTAGTTCGGTCATACGATGCGGTTTCATTTCGTCAGTTAGTTTACCGAATTAACCGATTCACTGAAGTATGTACAAACTATTGCATTCATGCAAATCAGTTATTTGCTAAATCAAATTTTTATCACCTTCCGAAATACTATTTATATTTTGTATGTGTATACACAATAAAACTACTAAATCGGTTATTTTTTATGGTTACTTTTGTCACCAAGAGGAATAGCACCTGTATGATGTATACCATAAAGTGCAATTATACGCGGCAATAATCAAATCATATAGGTATCCAAACAAACTATTCGTTATCTATATGGTAAATTTCGGGCTAACCACATGAAAGAATGTAATTTAAAAGTAGTACGTAGTCATTACATTTATGTAAAGATAAAACTGCGAACGAGTTAGCATGACAATCAACTTAGTAAGTATATATGCATACGCACAAAAATTAAATTTTCTGTGGAGACATGGAAATGTGTGGACCACTGTTTTCGGTTAATGTTGATGTGGTAAAATAACCGAGTTGGTCCAAACCCGTATTGCGTGAACGAGCTGTAAATAAACCTTTACATAGCACAAAAATAAGCTGCCGAAGCTCAGCTCAAATGAATCAGAGCCAAAAATCGTATCCCGCGCATAGTAACTATATTAAAGTGGTTTCCAAATTTTGACTCCTAATAAATGAGTAACTATAAGAAACAAACAATTTTCGAGTTAAACTTCTGAGTTCTTTCAATACTGTTTACCAGTAAAACAAGTACAAGTTATACATATATACATATATATGTATGTAATAATCCCTTAATATCGTTTTCGTAAAGCGAAGATGAATATTATGGGAATTGAAATTTTTGTCTTCATGTAACAATCTTTTTTACCATTATACGTTCATGTTGGATTAACACTATTGATCACAGCTACGTTTCGGACTCTGTGATCTAATACCAAATGTGAATGACCTAGACTGCAACAATGTACCTCCTGTACCTCGTCTGTGATAAGTATTTCGTGTGCGTGTTTCCTTCAGGCGCAATACCCACAGAAACTTAAATCTAATCTCGAGGATCTCTAATCCCAATCCAAAGAGGAATTGTATAAAGATGAACGAAAAACTTCTAAAGCGGCAGACTGAACGCGTGCAGACGATTAAGGATGCAACATGGGAGAAGTGCAACAAATATAATTACTAACAAAGAAAGGAACGAAGTCGAGTGATCTTCGACTTCACCGCTAAAAGTTACAAACTACAATTCATTTAAACAAAATCTTGCAACTAAATAGTAAAAACAGTTAAATATAGTACCGTACAAAGTTAATGACAAATAGACAATAAAGATGGTAATGAATTAAAAGTTTATTTTACTTAAGATTTTTACTACCTCTACTTTTAACTGCACGTCTATTCATAATAGTATTCATACTAATCAACTACTCTTGCGTGGACACAAATAAGTCGCGATTATATTACAATATTTAAAAACGCGTTGCGCAAGAAGACCTAGCCTAGTCTAGTAAATAAAGCGCACAAGAGAAATGTACACGGCAATAATGTATACCCGTGGTCACTGTACTTGTTTATGCAAAACATTACGTATACAACCAGTCCTTCGTGCCGAATCGGATCTTTCATCCTACGACATGCGTGAGTGACCAGAAGAATTACAAATGCATGCTACTCACCATTAGACGACTACGCTGTCATTTGCTGCAGCCAGGCGGATGAAAACCTGGTGATTGACACCCTGTGGTTCCAGTGGCAAGCAAATCTGAGGAAGATCTGCGACAGAAAAAAGAAAGAAAGTTCGTTAGAAACACTTAGAAGCAGAGATCTAAGCATTTCTCTAAACTCCTCTGAAAGCGTTAAGTGACGCGTAACACAAAATGTTTAACTAGTAACGAACCACTCAAACGATCGGGATAAAACCAACTAATTCTGAACCGCGGCACTTAGCACTTTCATTTCTGCCCGGACTCGATGATTAGAAATGCTTAGAAGCAAAGATCTAACGCTCTATCTAATTCTCACTCGCGCGGAAACCTGCCACCGAACACAAATTGTTTAACTACTAACAAACTACTCAATCGACCGGGATAAAACCAACTAATTCTGAACCGCGGCGCTTAGCACTTTCATTTCTGCCTGGACTCGATGATTAGAAATGCTTAGAAGCAAAGATCTAACGCTCTATCTAATTCTCACTCGCGCGGAAACCTGCCACCGAACACAAATTGTTTAACTATTAACCAACCACTCAGTCGACCGGGATAAAACCAACTAATTCTGAACCGCGGCACTTAGCACTTTCATTTCTGCCCGGACTCGATGATTAGAAATGCTTAGAAGCAAAGATCTAACGCTCTATCTAATCCTCACTCGCGCGGAAACCTGCCACCGAACACAAATTGTTTAACTATTAACCAACCACTCAATCGACCGGGATAAAACCAACTAATTCTGAACCGCGGCACTTAGCACTTTCATTTCTGCCCGGACTCGATGATTAGAAATGCTTAGAAGCAAAGATCTAACGCTCTATCTAATTCTCACTCGCGCGGAAACCTGCCACCGAACACAAATTGTTTAACTATTAACCAACCACTCAGTCGACCGGGATAAAACCAACTAATTCTGAACCGCGGCACTTAGCACTTTCATTTGTATCGGAGTAGTCGATTAGAAACAATTAGAAACCTAGATCTAAGCATATTTCCAATTCTATTGAGATTGGCTACCTGACGCGTCACAGGCGAATTTCTTCATATTATACGAACTGGTGCACGTTTCTGATTGAATCTAACTGATTATTGACCGCGGCACTCCGCGCTTTCATTTCAGGCTGATAATTAACTACTGCAGCCCGTTGTTTCGTTTTAGACCGGCGTGAATGAGCTCTTAGAAGTAGAGCAGATTTCCGTACCTATACTTAGGTTAGGTTTAACGGTTTAACGCTTAGTCGTATACCGCGTAAAAATTGCTAATGCGCAGACTCGTGCAGTTTCGTGCGCGCGAAGTTTCGTTTTACGTTTGACTAGCAACATTATTGTACTGGACGATGAGAAGAATTTTGTCGTTCATGGAACGAAACATTTTGAAAAAGCTGCGTTACTGTCTCATTTATTCTAAACCTAATTCGGTTAGTAATTCCTTCTCTACCTCATCCGTACTTCGAAGCTGTTAGCGGAGAAAAGTAAAAATCAAAACCATTTTACTGTACAATTGACTCGCGGCATTTTCTCGCGCTTCTACGTCTAAGCTTTGGTGCCAATCGGGCAACTGTCGGAAGGAAGCAGCAGAAACACGAAACGAGTATCTTAGGAGATACCCGCTTACAGCATGATAGAAACTGCAGTGTAGAGAAGCATGCAACATGGATGTCCTGCACAGGAGAAATAAATAACAATGCGTTATCCTACTGTAATACGTTACAACTACCAATAGATCCATGAATATTATTTAACTATTTGAATTTATTTATAAGGCTTCTTAATCACATTCGATACTTTGATATCTGGGGCTCCGAAGGAGGGTGGAGAAAAGATCGGAACCAATATTCAAAAGAAACTATTCAAAATGTGGAGGATTGTGAGAATGGAGGAAGGAAGAAGAAAAAGAAGGAGGAAAGGAGAAAATGAAAAGATGTAGAAGAGAAAAACGAAGATCAACGACAATAATAATAACAAACGAATAAAAAAAAGATTGCTCAACATCAAATTAAATGTTTGCATATGAAAATAAGTAATTGTAATAAAAGCGCGTATTGTATATTTCCACCCTAAAATCCCAAAGTTACAAAAATTTTAGTTAATTTATAATTGCATGTAACGAAGTAGAATGTTAAACAATAGTTGTAAAAATATAAATTTGTAAGATCATTAATTATTGAAAAAGAATGTCAAAACGATTAATTTAAACTTAATTTCTTTATGAAACTGTAACACTATCTAGAATACCTTATTCGTGCAAAATTCCAAGATCCAAATAAACTAGAAGGCATTTGAAAAATAAATCGTAATATTTGGAATTTACAGCACGTAAAAATGTGTAAAAAGTATGTAAGAAAATGCAGTTATATTTGATAGAATTAGCATTGAAAAAGAGACATGTACTTCAATTGTATACAATAGATAAATACGTGATAAACATAAGATTTCAATCTGAAAATGATATTTAACGCATTTCGCATGCGTCTGCTCTATCGCGCCGGTCGGCCTCGCGCGGTCTTCCTTCCCAAAATCCGATGGCGAGAAGTGTTGCGTTCGATTCTCGCCCCGGCACGGGTGTCCGACTCTCGACAACGAGGCTGCACAAGCCGGCCGTTCCCTCAGGACGACTTACGCTCAGTTCAACAGTGGCATATGTCTATTCATTTTTATTCATTTTTTTTTTTTTTTTTTTTTTTTTGAGAGACGGAAAATGCTTTATGCAGACCACCCGAGGGTGGTACTGTGGGACTCCCCTGGAGAGGGCGACCCCAGGGTATACCCACTAAAAACCGTCTCTTTTGCCCAGGTCGGGGTAGCATATGTAATTGCCATGTATGTAAAGAATATCAGTTTCGAGTCAAGAAACTTCTCGCATATATTATAAAGAATATCGGATTAGACAACGAATCCCTCGCATAAATTATAAAGCATATCAGATTATTTGACACCAAATCCCTCGCATAGATTATAAAGAATATCAGTTTCGGGTCAATCAATTAGTTGCAGGAATTGTAAAGAATAAGTGTTATAATGGTATATATGTTGTTATACGTTATAAAAATACGATAAAATGTTTGCATATATGTATGTATATAAATATATGTATATAATTTGTTGGCAATCAGGGAAGGGGGGGGGGGGTCGTGGGCTCAACGCACAACCGTCGCTAATGCGACGTTCATTCGGGAGTAGTGGAGAAGAGCACGCTCAGCGAGAGGGAAGCGAGATGCGTGCGAAGGGAGGGTTTGCCAGAGGTCGTACGTTTCCTTCCAAGAGAACGTCGCGAAAATCATTTCGACGGCTGCTCGTTCGTTCATGGAATTCGTCTCAGGCCGACTCACTGCTGGCTCCCTCCCACACCCTATTCGTTCGAAACGCGGTCGCTTCGGTCGTTCGATCTCGGAGCGGCATCCTCCCTATCCCGATCCCGGAGAGCAAACACACGCAGGCAAGAAAGGCTGAAGAGGGTACACGTCCGTCATCTCTCCCTGACACGGGGAACTTTTAGAGATTTTCGATAATTTGTGGGACTTGTTTATTTTGTACTGCTCTATCGTGTGGCTTTTCATTAAACGAACGTATAGCGCTTCGTGCCTGATAATTTGTGGGACTCGTTTTTGCTCCGCTTTATTGCGTGGCTTTTCATTCGACACATTACTTTGCGCTCTGTGACAAAGGCGGCGGGTCGTTTCTTTTGCGACCTCACGCGAGCGCCTGTTCGTTCGTTTCAATCTCTTAATATATCCCGTAGTCGAGAGACCGAGAGAGTCGTTCTCCTCTTACCATCGAGCCTGGCGGGCTCTCCAAATGGTCGTATGCCGAAGGAAACGCGGACGGGAGGATGTTGCGTCTCCGCTCGTAAGCCATCGTTTCTCGGCACCGACTCGTTCGACATTATGTTTTTGGTATTTGTCGTATAGATCTTTTTTATTTTAAAAGATCGTCCGATCGCTCGGAATTCATGTGACCGCTCGTGTTATCACGGTACATTTGGTCGAGAGTTGATGCTCAGTTAGTTCAGCCTGTCCGTTAGCAGGCTCGCCACGTATGGGCCATTCGGTCATAGACACCGACCCGTGGCAATGCAGTGTAGAGAAATGTCTCGGGACGAAGCGCGGTACTAGAGCAGTCGAGAACGATAAAGTCCTCGAGGAGCGGTGGACTGATTCTCAACCGAGGTCATAGAATAGCCACGCGCCCGACGCTGCTCCGACCGGCCCGTCCGGACCGTCGACTCTCTCAAATATACGGAACTGCCGGCCGAATGGTCGGCATCTTCGCTGTCCCGTCACCGAAGAGCAAACACACGCAGGCAAAGAAGGCGGAAGAGAGTGCGTCGTCTTTCTCTGACACGAGGAATTTTTAGAGATTCTGTGGGACTCGTTTTTGTCCTGCGCTATATCGTGTGGCTTTTCATTAAACGAACGTATAGCGCTTCGTGTCTGATAATTTGTGGGACTCGTTTTCGCTCCGCTTCATTGCGTGGCTTTTCATTCGACACTTTACTTTGCGCTATGTGACAAAGGCGGCGGGTCGTTTCTGTTGCGACCCCACGCGAGCGCCTTTTCATTCGTTTGAATCTCTTACCATCCCGTAGTCGAGAGAGAGAGAGAACTCCTCTTCTTACCATCGAGCCTGGCGGGCTCCCCATATGATCGTATGCCGAAGGAAACGCGGACGGGAGGCTGTTACAGCTCCGCACGTAAGCCGTCGATCCTCGGCACCGACTCGTTCGAAATTAGGTTTTTGGTATTTGCCGCATGACTGTCTTTGAAGCCATACGTAGTCTTTGGTAAAATGCCGCTTTCGCGGGTTCCTTTATTCACTTAAAGGCATTAAACATGTAATGAACCACAGGTTCACACACGGGAAGCTTAGGACGTTCGATGTCGGAGAGGCATCTTATCTTCTCTATCCCGTCTCCGAAGAGCAAACACACGCAGACAAGTTAGGCAGAAGAGGGTGCGTCACCTCGCTCTGACAGGCGGAACATTTAGAGATTCTGTGGGACTTTTTTTGGTCCTGCTTTATCGTGTGGCTTTTCATTAAGCGAACGTACAGCGCTTCGTGCCTGATAATTTGTGGGACTTGTTTTTTTTCTCTTTATTGCGTGGCTTTTTATTCGACACTTTACTTTGCGCTCTGTGACAAAGGCGGCGGGTCGTTTCTTTTGCGACCTCACGCGAGCGCCTTTTCGTTCGTTTCAATCTCTTATTATATCCCGTAGTCGAGAGACCGAGAGAGTCGTTCTCCTCTTACCATCGAGCCTGGCGGGCTCTCCAAATGGTCGTATGCCGAAGGAAACGCGGACGGGAGGATGTTGCGTCTCCGCTCGTAAGCCATCGTTTCTCGGCACCGACTCGTTCGACATTAGGTTTTTGGTATTTGTCATATAGATCTTTTTTATTTTAAAAGATCGTCCGATCGCTCGGAATTCATGTGACCGCCCGTGTTATCACGGTACATTTGGTCGAGAGTTGATGCTCAGTTAGTTCAGCCTGTCCGTTAGCAGGCTCGCCACGTATGGGCCATTCGGTCATAGACACCGACCCGTGGCAATGCAGTGTAGAGAAATGTCTCGGGACGAAGCACGGTACTAGAGCAGTCGAGAACGATAAAGTCCTCGAGGAGCGGTGGACTGATTCTCAACCGAGGTCATAGAATAGCCACGCGCCCGACGCTGCTCCGACCGGCCCGTCCGGACCGTCGACTCTCTTATAGATACGGAGCCACCGGCCGAACGGTCGGCGCCGCTCAGGGAGGAAGTACGGGCGCTTACGGTACTAAACTGCCGTAGCGGCAGCCCGTCCGGCGTGGCCGCTCAAACTTTGCCGCGCTCGCTACTACTACATGCTCTACTTTGAACGTCGATAACTTTGTTTGCGGAACCTTAATTTAAAAATGAAATACACTCAAATGTAGGAAATTAACGCAGCTTTTAAATGATATATTGTTTTGCTAAGATTTAAGCATGTCATTGCAAATTGTATGTTAAAAGATGTTGCATGACCGAAAAGTGTGCACATTGCACGTCGGTAGTTTTCGGTGTTCCAGAAAGATTTTACATTATAATACCTTTGTACCGTACAAGTGCTCCAGTGTCACAGAAAAAAGCATAAGAAAATTCTTTCGACGTCCACAATATATTACGTGCGTTACTGCTTAATCTTGGGTCGAGTCGCTCCGCGGATTGGAGCGCGTTACTCCTTAATCTTCGGTCGAGTCGCTCCGCGGCTAGAGATACGAGTAAATTGTATTTTGAAATTGAAGTCGGTCACTCTTAGGAACTGGTAGCTGTAAGGTGTAATCTAAGATCGAAGCAAGTAAACGAAAGTCTAAGGTAATATATAAACTTAAATATAAGGGTTACACGTTTATGCGTAGTTCGTAGCTTTTGTATCGTTTTCGAAAGACGTTTCATTCTTTGGAAAACAATACGAATTACCGGGTCTCACCACGAGGAGGTGACTACGCGTCGAGACCCACCGATATCCATTCTACGCCCTTAAAGTTTCTCGATGAAACTTTAAGAGAACATAGTATGGATTTCGGTTCGCAAAACTGTAGGACGATGCTTAGCCTTACCGGTCTATTCTGTTTCTAAGATACGCTTCTCCAACTTAGAATTGATATTGGCTTCTTGTGCCGCTATTGCGACGCGCCGTGCCTCTACGGTTATACCGTCATAACGGCTCTAGCCTGCCAGATGTTGTTCGGCTCGTACTTTCTTGCAAGACCTCCACGAAGGAAGCGATCGGTGTAGGTGTTATACCGACCTCAGACTTGGAAAAACCCTGCCCTCAACTGTGAAGTATCATTGGACAAGTTGGATCTACCCTCACCGGGAAGCGACTCGTTTAGTCAGCCCTAGACGTCGCTATGCGCCGCCCAGTGCCGTCCAGCGGGGACCACGAGGAGGTAGAGTCGCCGGCTTCCGCCCGATCCCGTGCAGGTTGGCTTTGGCTGTAAACCTTCGCCGTTTCACCCCACCGTCACAGTGCTGCGGCACCGCCTGCTTGGACGGTCAGGGTTGGTATTAATTTCTTCTGGTCTTGTGTCTTGAGGTGCTGTCAGTTGTCCCTGTGCGTGTTTTGGCCCATGTTGCTTCCTTTTTCCTAAGTATTTTCTTCGCGCATCATGCGAATTCCCTGTAAATGTCCTTCCTGAGTAGTTCGCGGAACTGTAGCGGCCACGGAAGTTGCAATTCTCGTGCTCGGCGTCGGAGTTCGGCCCTGTCTTCGGTGTGATTCCTACATTGCATCAGTACGTGTTCTGGCGTCTCTGGAACGGGTCCGCAAGTGCAGTTTGGTTGCTCCACGATTGCGAAAGAATGCAGTTTTGAGGCAAAGTTTCCGTGTCCTGTGAGGAACTGCGTTACATGGTGATCCAGATGTAACCATTCCATTTGCATTCTTTCCCGGACGCTGGGCAGGATATTGAACGTATGCCGTCCCTTTCGTTATCTCCGCCGCGATTGACTGCCTCGCGGGTACGATGTCCTCGTATTCCTGGTATGTGTGTTCGTCTATTACTACTGGAATGTTTTTCCTGAGTTTGTACCTGTATACGGCTTCTCGGATTCTAAGATCTATCGGTGGTTCTCCAGAGGTAACCAGGAAAGCGTCAGTTGATGTCGTTCTGTAAGCCTTGGTGACTCGCAGTAGGGCATGCCTCTGCGAACGGAAGATGATTCGGAGGCAGGTTTTATTGACCAGGCCATACCACGCAGTTGCTGCGTATGTTGCTATTGGTGTGTATAGACCGGAGTATAGTGTTCTGAGTGTTTTGTGTCTTAGGCCCCAATCTCTTCGTGCGACTGCGGCTAGGGCGTTGAATTTCTGTGTACACTTCGTGTGGATTTTCTCCATGTGGGTCTTGATTTTGAGTCCCTTGTCGAAGTGTACTCCTAAGTATCTGGCTGTTTTCACCATTCGGATTTGCTTGTTACCGATTTTAATTTTTGGTGGCCTCTTTATATCTAGGTTGCCTTTTAGGAGGATCATCTCCGTCTTCTCCGCTGATATGGTTAGCTTCTCTTCCTGGCACCATTCATGCGTTATTCTAACTGCATTTTGTCCGCTATGCTCCAGTTCGCGGCGGCTGTCTCCGAAGATGAGTATCATCAGATCATCTGCGTAAGCGATCACCTCATAGCCGTTGATGGAGAGCTTCAGGAGAAGGTCATCGAATGTCAGGTTCCATAAGTTGGGGCCAAGTATGGACCCCTGCGGACATCCCTTGGTCATGCTTTTCTCTGTTATTCCGTGTTTACCAATTAGTTTAACATAGCGTAATCTGAGGTAGTCGGCGATAACTGCATAGAGGTTTCTCGGGCAGTTTCTTTCACGGAGACGGTGAAGAATGCTGGGCCACCATACGTTATCAAATGCCCCGGAAATATCAAACAGGGTGGCCAGAGCATATTTATGATGTGATGCAGCTAGGAGTTCCCTCATTTTTACTATTGCATCCTCTGCGCATTTTCGTTTCGTGAAGCCATACTGACGGTTTGATGATAGCTCTGGATGTTGGAATATGGGTTGCAGTCTGAGAGAGATCAGTTTTTCCAAAAGTTTCCCGATAACTGGTAGAAGGCAGATTGGTCGATAGGAATTGGTATTTGCTTCGTCTCGTCCTGGACCTTTCAATAGAGCGCGGATGGCACCGGTTGTCCAAACACATGGAAAAACGCCATGTCTGAGGCAGCCGTTGAAAAGTTGTTGGAGATGCTTTCGAAGAGGCATGAAAGACGCTTTTAGCACTTCAACTTCCACTCCATCGGGTCCTGGTGCTTTACGGATTTTTAAACTATTCAGTGCCTGTTGAAGTTCGGAGTTAGTAAATTCTGCTGCGTCTTGTACATGTGGCTTGTATTCGCGATAGTATGTTTGTCTTTTTTGTATTTGCGACTGTGTTGTGTCGTCGACGTCATCCGGCACAAGGGCATTAAGTAGGCTGAGTGATGCATCTTCCCACGTTGTCATGGTTCCGTCTGAGATGTTGGCGGTGGCGAGAGCCTTTTCCGGCGTTATTTTCCCTGCGCAGAGTTTGTACACCATACCCCACGGATTCAGGTTCCCTTCGTTGGTGACAAGGGCGCGCCAACTTTCTGACTTAGCTCTGCGAACCTCGGCTGTGTATGCTTTCCTTTTCTTGAGGTACTCTTTGTACTTTGCCTCCCTTCGTACAGTGTCCTTTTCTGCTTGGATGGCTTTTCTAGCCCTGTACGTTTGCCTTTTCATTGCTGTTAATTCTTGAGTCCACCAGGGGACTGACTTCTGGTGCGGACGTTTCACCCTTAGGACCGACTTACAGGCATTTAGGATAACTGTCTGGATGGAAACGGCAGCCTGTTCTATTTCTTCAGATGTGTTGTAACTTATCTGCGTTAGGTGGATATCTGTTTCGTACTCTACTGCTTCGCGGAACTTATCCCAGTCGACGTTACTGATTTTATAACGGGGGTTTGGTAGTGAATGGCTATGGCTTTCGCGAGACGAGAAACTGAATAGAATGGTGTTATGGTCACTTGTCGTCAGATGCTCCTTGACTCGCCAATTGTTGGTATGTCTGTATGCTGCTGAAGAGGAAATTGTAATATCGATGTTTGATTTACCTAGGTGGGACTGGAATGTTGGTGGGTTGTCTGGCTGGTTCAGTGTGAGCAATCCTAGAGATGATATGAGTTGCTCCAGTTTGTCTCCCCTGTCATCTGAGGAATCGCTGTACCAAAGGGGCGATTTCGCATTTGCGTCAATGGCAATTATTAGTTTCTCTTTCGATAGCTGCGAAGCGATTTTGCTGATCATCTCAAGGTATGGTTCTATGTTATGCGAAAACTGAAAGTAAACGCTGGCTAGGTATAGTTTTCCAAGTGAGCTGTTCACTTCAATGCACGTGCAGTAGTCGTTGCTTAAGTGGGAGATTTTTAGAACGGTCAGATTTGGGTTTCTGATCACAATGCCAGCTTGTACTTGTGATCCAGGAGAGCTGCCCGAGGCGGTCAATGTCTCTTTATTCCGAAGCCGGTGAATTTGCCTTTCACGTTGTATGGTTTTTGCATCAGTAGTATATCGATGTTTTCCTTTTCCATGGCTTTCGCTATCTCTAGTGACACCATTTGCGACCGACGCATGTTCAGCTGCGCTATTCTGAGATGACAAAGCGTTTCATCTTTATAAACCATACTCAGTTCGGGAGAGGACCTGGTTTATAGCTGCGATATAAGCCGGACATTCCTTATCCTTGATGCTGTGGCTCGCCTGTCTTCCTGATTTCTTGCAATTGTGGCATATTGCATCCGTGTTTTTCTTTGGGCAGTTCCTAAAGTTGTGACCTTGGCCTGCGCAGTGGCCACAGATATCGTTCTCGGACTTGCAGTGCTTGCTGATGTGGCCAAAACTGTGGCATTTGTAGCAGCGCGTCGCCGCGATATAATCCTGCACCTTGCAGCAGCTCCAACCGACATAAATGCGATCTTTCTTTATTAGGAGCTCTCTTACCTCCTTCGAGACTTCCAAGACCCAGTTGCAACGGTCCTTTGTTTTGTCGCCAGATTTGAATGACAGTTTTATGTGTCTTCGTAGCTTAGCCTTGTCCTGTTCGTCGAAGTTCTGCTCAAGGATTGAACTCAGCGTGGCTTCATCATTTTCAGAGCGCGGTATGTCGTATATGATCACGCGGGGACTCTTTTTCTGAGGAACACCAACTACCACTCCTGCAGCATTGCAATATCGCTCCTTCTTGTGGTCTCTACCAATATTCCATTGCCCTGTATTTTCCTTACGCTTCTCACTTGCAGCTTGTTTTCCCTCGGCGAGACCAGCTTCAGGACAGCTTCCTTTGTCTTTTCGCTCGTCTCGAATGTCTTGGCGTCAGTCGGCACAATCGTCAGTACGTTGGGCGGATTCTGCTTGAGATTGGAGATGCTAGCAGCGCGTGATTTCACCCCTACTCTTTCGGCATAGGTGGTTTGCTGGGTCGGTGCCTTCGAGACGACGACTTTCTCTGTGGCCTGTAGGAGTGTGCGCCTTTGCTCAACATTTTCCCCTTTCAGAGCTGCAATCTGGCCCTCAAGGTTACTGCTGTAGATCAGGACTTGCGTCAGTATTGCCTGCATTTTCGCAACCTTAGAGAGAAGTTGCTGCGTACTGGAGCGCTCTATGCCGCGTTCCGGGTCAGTAACAATGTTGAGAATGCCCTTGTACAGTTTCTCGCACTTTGACCTCATACGCATGGAAGAGGGATCGTAGTCGTCCGTCTCCATATCCGGTTCTTTCGGTGCTGGTTCTCCAACTTAGAGCCACAGGTCGAGAGGAAAGGACTACTGGCACTTTGTTAAGACGTTCGTGTCTATTCGCTACTACTACATGCTCTATTTTGAACGCCGATAACTTTGCTTGCGGAAGCTTAATTTAAAAATGAAATACACTGAAATGCAGGAAATTAACGCAGCTTTTAAATGATATAATGTTTTGCTAAGATTTAAGCATGTCATTGCAAATTGTATGTTAAAAGATGTTGCATGACCGAAAAGTGTGCACATTGCACGTCGGTAGTTTTCGGTGTTCCAGAAAGATTTTACATTACAATACCTTTGAACCGTACAAGTGCTCCAGTGTCGCATAGAAAAAAGCATAAGAAAATTCTTTCGACATCCACAATATATTACGTGCGTTACTGCTTAATCTTGGGTCGAGTCGCTCCGCGGATTGGAGCGCGTTACTCCTTAATCTTCGGTCGAGTCTCTCCGCGGCTTCGAGCGCGTTACTGTATAATCTTCGGTCGAGTCGCTCCGCGGATTGGAGCGCGTGATTCCTTAATCTTCGGTCGAGTCGCTCCGCGGATTGGAGCGCGTTACTGTTTAATCTTCGGTCGAGTCGCTCCGCGGATTGGAGCGCGTGATACCTTATCTTCGGTAGAGTCGCTCCGCGGATTGGAGCGCGTTACTCCTTAATCTTCGGTCGAGTCACTCCGCGACTTCGAGCGCATTACTGTTTAATCTTCGGTCGAGTCGCTCCGCGGATTGGAGCGCGTGACTCCTCAATATTCGGTCGAGTCGCTCCGCGGCTAGAGATACGAGTAAATTGTATTTTGAAATTGAAGTCGGTCACTCTTAGGAACTGGTAGCTGTAAGGTGTAATCTAAGATCGAAGCAAGTAAACAAAAGTCGAAGGTAATATATAAGCTTAAATATAAGGGTTACACGTTAATGCGTAGTTCGTAGCTTTTGTATCGTTTTCGAAAGACGTTTCATTCTTTGGAAAACAATACGAATTACCGGGTCTCACCACGAGGAGGTGACTACGCGTCGAGACCCACCGATATCCATTCTACGCCCTTAAAGTTTCTCGATGAAATTTTAAGAGAACATAGTATGGATTTCGGTTCGCAAAACTGTAGGACGATGCTTAGCCTTACCGGTCTATTCTGTTTCTAAGATACGCTTCTCCAACTTAGAGCCACAGTTCGAGAGAAAAGGACTACTGGCACTTTGTTAAGACGTTCGTGTCTATTCGCTACTACTACACGCTCTATTTTGAACGCCGATAACTTTGCTTGCGGAAGCTTAATTTAAAAATGAAATACACTGAAATGCAGGAAATTAACGCAGCTTTTAAATGATATAATGTTTTGCTAAGATTTAAGCATGTCATTGCAAATTGTATGTTAAAAGATGTTGCATGACCGAAAAGTGTGCACATTGCACGTCGGTAGTTTTCGGTGTTCCAGAAAGATTTTACATTATAATACCTTTGTACCGTACAAGTGCTCCAGTGTCGCATAGAAAAAAGCATAAGAAAATTCTTTCGACGTCCACAATATATTACGTGCGTTACTGCTTAATCTTGGGTCGAGTCGCTCCGCGGATTGGAGCGCGTTACTCCTTAATCTTCGGTCGAGTCTCTCCGCGGCTTCGAGCGCGTTACTGTATAATCTTCGGTCGAGTCGCTCCGCGGATTGGAGCGCGTGATTCCTTAATTTTCGGTCGAGTCGCTCCGCGGATTGGAGCGCGTTACTCCTTAATCTTCGGTCGAGTCACTCCGCGGCTTCGAGCGCATTACTGTTTAATCTTCGGTCGAGTCGCTCCGCGGCTTGGAGCGGGTTACTCCTCAATCTTCGGTCGAGTCGCTCCGCGGCTAGAGATACGAGTAAATTGTATTTTGAAATTGAAGTCGGTCACTCTTAGGAACTGGTAGCTGTAAGGTGTAATCTAAGATTGAAGCAAGTACACGAAAGTCTAAGGTAATATATAAACTAAAATATAAGGGTTACACGTTAATGCGTAGTTCTTAGCTTGGTATCGTTTTTTGGGTAACACCTGCTTGGCTCTCCGTAGCTCCTTATACGAAGGAAACAATTCCTTATCGGCCATCCGAATAATATCGTACTGTTTCCGCGACAAATCAGCATCTATAAATATTTGCAGAGCTCTTAATACAGATATTTGCTCTCTTTTCCTTTTTTCGGAGTTGTCTTATGCTTCTCTGAGCCTTTTCGCTTTCCCAGGTGATGATGCTACAACTTCTTTGACCAATTTTGAAGCATCTAATTGCCCAGCCACCCGTAATTTCGATTCGGTTGCAAATTCCAATTCTTCAATTTCTAAAGATCGGGTTGTCTTCTGTCCCCTTTCTCTTGCCACGTTCGGACAATTCTGCGAAAGGTTTTCGTGGCCTTTCTTGTTTATTCGTACCTTTCGGAACACTCACAACTCCTTTTAGCCAATTCTCATTTTGCATAATGTACGCTTTGCGATATCAAAATTAACGACGGAAGGAAATGCAGGATGCCAACAGGATGAGAAATAACACACGACAGGGTCCGTTTGCACCACTGTGTGTAGATATATATTTTGTCATCAGGTGATGGCTTCGTCGTACGGGCGCGGCAATACCCAAAGAACGACCTTTCACGGCCTGGGTCTACGCTGTGACTAACTTTATTACATCTCGAAGCGACGCAGCGCATCCTCGCACCTACACCTTTTCCCATTTTTAACAATTCCGCTCCTATAAAATACACGCGGTAGAGGACTGGGACGAGCCAGCCAGGTCACGGGCGGCTTAGGGTTTTCCCGGTCTCGCGCCTTCGAGCACCGGGGGTACCGCTTGTACCTGGCCTTTTACCGCTATAGGTCTACATTAATGAACATATTGTGCTGGCTTTTTGCAACTTGCCATCTGCTTCGGAAACGGGACTTCAACGTAGACATTTTTTTCTTTAAAATTTTATTTTCTTCGGCCGAATATCCATTGTCCCCTACTCTATTCTCTTTCAAAAAATTCCAATACTTCACCACGTTTTCGTCTCGTGGTTTTGTAACTACATAATTCATATCTGACTGTGCGGACGCCATTGTACTTCGAATTTCCTTACGAAAAAATTCTCAAATACTTTTCAACGACAGATTCAACCATGCGCCAAGTTTGGAGACGTTTCGATTCATACTTTCCCAAACTTCACCATACTTACGCACCGTCCTTTTTTCCAATAGCGAAACGCAGACGCTATTGTTCTTCGAATTTCCTCGTGCAAAAATTCCCAACGTTTCTCCAACCACAAATTCAACCTCTCACCAAGTTTCAAGAATTTTGGATTCGTAGTTTCCTCAAGAAAAATTCCTGCGTCCCCCACGTTCTTCGTTCCGTAACTACGGTTGCGATCGCGAAAAATGGAGAACGAGTGATCCTAGAAATAGAGAAAAATGTGCCCTTTAATTTGCTTTCCGTTTCACGACGATAGGTCAACTCGTTTGCGAGATATGATCGTTTAAAGTTTACCCTTACGGTTGGCGCGCGCGGAGTTATGAATTACGCTTGACCTACTTAAATTCCTGGAACGGCGTACGCTTCCTAGCACACATGATAAAACTGACCTGCGAATGTTGAGATAGGTCAGTTCGGCGGGGGCCGAGAATCAAGAGAAAAATTACTCGTGGCTATAAATGATGATATCGTGGCAACCGAAAATCGGATTTAGGTGAACCAAAAAGGGTTTGAAAGGGGAAGGTTCACCGATTATGGCGATAACGGGATTTTGAAAACGTTCGATTCGTTTCAAAATGGCGGCGAGTTAAACGTCGAGACGTTTTAATAGATGTTTTGGGGTTGGTTAGGAAATAGTGAAACGTACGCTTCTCTTTCGACAATTATATTTTTTCAATAAAAAATAGGATTTAGATGAAATAAAAAGGATTTTAAAGAGAAAGCTTCCCAATTTTTTATACGCTAAGGCGAATGCAAGAATTATAATAACTATGAGTACCACAGCGGGTCGTATGAAACACTCGGATTTTTTTCAAGGTCGGTATTTCAAAGCATGTGACACAAAGTGTCATAAAATGAGTGGTCTATTCTGTACCTCGTCTGTGCCACAGACCTATCATCCAATGATGTTTTCTGTCACACGGTTTGGGGGTCTCGAGACCCCCTTACCATTTCCGTGTCACTTACGACGTTATCGAGTCAACACCAGAAAAGACCACAAAGCCATTGTAACGGCGAAAAGGACAATTAAACCAAGCGATAGTCAGTAGCATTTAAATGTACAGAGTGGCGATAAACTATCGTGTATACTCGACCGCCGGATACATGAGTACATTAGTTCGGTCATACGATGCGGTTTCATTTCGTCAGTTAGTTTACCGAATTAACCGATTCACTGAAGTATGTACAAACTATTGCATTCATGCAAATCAGTTATTTGCTAAATCAAATTTTTATCACCTTCCGAAATACTATTTATATTTTGTATGTGTATACACAATAAAACTACTAAATCGGTTATTTTTTATGGTTACTTTTGTCACCAAGAGGAATAGCACCTGTATGATGTATACCATAAAGTGCAATTATACGCGGCAATAATCAAATCATATAGGTATCCAAACAAACTATTCGTTATCTATATGGTAAATTTCGGGCTAACCACATGAAAGAATGTAATTTAAAAGTAGTACGTAGTCATTACATTTATGTAAAGATAAAACTGCGAACGAGTTAGCATGACAATCAACTTAGTAAGTATATATGCATACGCACAAAAATTAAATTTTCTGTGGAGACATGGAAATGTGTGGACCACTGTTTTCGGTTAATGTTGATGTGGTAAAATAACCGAGTTGGTCCAAACCCGTATTGCGTGAACGAGCTGTAAATAAACCTTTACATAGCACAAAAATAAGCTGCCGAAGCTCAGCTCAAATGAATCAGAGCCAAAAATCGTATCCCGCGCATAGTAACTATATTAAAGTGGTTTCCAAATTTTGACTCCTAATAAATGAGTAACTATAAGAAACAAACAATTTTCGAGTTAAACTTCTGAGTTCTTTCAATACTGTTTACCAGTAAAACAAGTACAAGTTATACATATATACATATATATGTATGTAATAATCCCTTAATATCGTTTTCGTAAAGCGAAGATGAATATTATGGGAATTGAAATTTTTGTCTTCATGTAACAATCTTTTTTACCATTATACGTTCATGTTGGATTAACACTATTGATCACAGCTACGTTTCGGACTCTGTGATCTAATACCAAATGTGAATGACCTAGACTGCAACAATGTACCTCCTGTACCTCGTCTGTGATAAGTATTTCGTGTGCGTGTTTCCTTCAGGCGCAATACCCACAGAAACTTAAATCTAATCTCGAGGATCTCTAATCCCAATCCAAAGAGGAATTGTATAAAGATGAACGAAAAACTTCTAAAGCGGCAGACTGAACGCGTGCAGACGATTAAGGATGCAACATGGGAGAAGTGCAACAAATATAATTACTAACAAAGAAAGGAACGAAGTCGAGTGATCTTCGACTTCACCGCTAAAAGTTACAAACTACAATTCATTTAAACAAAATCTTGCAACTAAATAGTAAAAACAGTTAAATATAGTACCGTACAAAGTTAATGACAAATAGACAATAAAGATGGTAATGAATTAAAAGTTTATTTTACTTAAGATTTTTACTACCTCTACTTTTAACTGCACGTCTATTCATAATAGTATTCATACTAATCAACTACTCTTGCGTGGACACAAATAAGTCGCGATTATATTACAATATTTAAAAACGCGTTGCGCAAGAAGACCTAGCCTAGTCTAGTAAATAAAGCGCACAAGAGAAATGTACACGGCAATAATGTATACCCGTGGTCACTGTACTTGTTTATGCAAAACATTACGTATACAACCAGTCCTTCGTGCCGAATCGGATCTTTCATCCTACGACATGCGTGAGTGACCAGAAGAATTACAAATGCATGCTACTCACCATTAGACGACTACGCTGTCATTTGCTGCAGCCAGGCGGATGAAAACCTGGTGATTGACACCCTGTGGTTCCAGTGGCAAGCAAATCTGAGGAAGATCTGCGACAGAAAAAAGAAAGAAAGTTCGTTAGAAACACTTAGAAGCAGAGATCTAAGCATTTCTCTAAACTCCTCTGAAAGCGTTAAGTGACGCGTAACACAAAATGTTTAACTAGTAACGAACCACTCAAACGATCGGGATAAAACCAACTAATTCTGAACCGCGGCACTTAGCACTTTCATTTCTGCCCGGACTCGATGATTAGAAATGCTTAGAAGCAAAGATCTAACGCTCTATCTAATTCTCACTCGCGCGGAAACCTGCCACCGAACACAAATTGTTTAACTACTAACAAACTACTCAATCGACCGGGATAAAACCAACTAATTCTGAACCGCGGCGCTTAGCACTTTCATTTCTGCCTGGACTCGATGATTAGAAATGCTTAGAAGCAAAGATCTAACGCTCTATCTAATTCTCACTCGCGCGGAAACCTGCCACCGAACACAAATTGTTTAACTATTAACCAACCACTCAGTCGACCGGGATAAAACCAACTAATTCTGAACCGCGGCACTTAGCACTTTCATTTCTGCCCGGACTCGATGATTAGAAATGCTTAGAAGCAAAGATCTAACGCTCTATCTAATCCTCACTCGCGCGGAAACCTGCCACCGAACACAAATTGTTTAACTATTAACCAACCACTCAATCGACCGGGATAAAACCAACTAATTCTGAACCGCGGCACTTAGCACTTTCATTTCTGCCCGGACTCGATGATTAGAAATGCTTAGAAGCAAAGATCTAACGCTCTATCTAATTCTCACTCGCGCGGAAACCTGCCACCGAACACAAATTGTTTAACTATTAACCAACCACTCAGTCGACCGGGATAAAACCAACTAATTCTGAACCGCGGCACTTAGCACTTTCATTTGTATCGGAGTAGTCGATTAGAAACAATTAGAAACCTAGATCTAAGCATATTTCCAATTCTATTGAGATTGGCTACCTGACGCGTCACAGGCGAATTTCTTCATATTATACGAACTGGTGCACGTTTCTGATTGAATCTAACTGATTATTGACCGCGGCACTCCGCGCTTTCATTTCAGGCTGATAATTAACTACTGCAGCCCGTTGTTTCGTTTTAGACCGGCGTGAATGAGCTCTTAGAAGTAGAGCAGATTTCCGTACCTATACTTAGGTTAGGTTTAACGGTTTAACGCTTAGTCGTATACCGCGTAAAAATTGCTAATGCGCAGACTCGTGCAGTTTCGTGCGCGCGAAGTTTCGTTTTACGTTTGACTAGCAACATTATTGTACTGGACGATGAGAAGAATTTTGTCGTTCATGGAACGAAACATTTTGAAAAAGCTGCGTTACTGTCTCATTTATTCTAAACCTAATTCGGTTAGTAATTCCTTCTCTACCTCATCCGTACTTCGAAGCTGTTAGCGGAGAAAAGTAAAAATCAAAACCATTTTACTGTACAATTGACTCGCGGCATTTTCTCGCGCTTCTACGTCTAAGCTTTGGTGCCAATCGGGCAACTGTCGGAAGGAAGCAGCAGAAACACGAAACGAGTATCTTAGGAGATACCCGCTTACAGCATGATAGAAACTGCAGTGTAGAGAAGCATGCAACATGGATGTCCTGCACAGGAGAAATAAATAACAATGCGTTATCCTACTGTAATACGTTACAACTACCAATAGATCCATGAATATTATTTAACTATTTGAATTTATTTATAAGGCTTCTTAATCACATTCGATACTTTGATATCTGGGGCTCCGAAGGAGGGTGGAGAAAAGATCGGAACCAATATTCAAAAGAAACTATTCAAAATGTGGAGGATTGTGAGAATGGAGGAAGGAAGAAGAAAAAGAAGGAGGAAAGGAGAAAATGAAAAGATGTAGAAGAGAAAAACGAAGATCAACGACAATAATAATAACAAACGAATAAAAAAAAGATTGCTCAACATCAAATTAAATGTTTGCATATGAAAATAAGTAATTGTAATAAAAGCGCGTATTGTATATTTCCACCCTAAAATCCCAAAGTTACAAAAATTTTAGTTAATTTATAATTGCATGTAACGAAGTAGAATGTTAAACAATAGTTGTAAAAATATAAATTTGTAAGATCATTAATTATTGAAAAAGAATGTCAAAACGATTAATTTAAACTTAATTTCTTTATGAAACTGTAACACTATCTAGAATACCTTATTCGTGCAAAATTCCAAGATCCAAATAAACTAGAAGGCATTTGAAAAATAAATCGTAATATTTGGAATTTACAGCACGTAAAAATGTGTAAAAAGTATGTAAGAAAATGCAGTTATATTTGATAGAATTAGCATTGAAAAAGAGACATGTACTTCAATTGTATACAATAGATAAATACGTGATAAACATAAGATTTCAATCTGAAAATGATATTTAACGCATTTCGCATGCGTCTGCTCTATCGCGCCGGTCGGCCTCGCGCGGTCTTCCTTCCCAAAATCCGATGGCGAGAAGTGTTGCGTTCGATTCTCGCCCCGGCACGGGTGTCCGACTCTCGACAACGAGGCTGCACAAGCCGGCCGTTCCCTCAGGACGACTTACGCTCAGTTCAACAGTGGCATATGTCTATTCATTTTTATTCATTTTTTTTTTTTTTTTTTTTTTTTGAGAGACGGAAAATGCTTTATGCAGACCACCCGAGGGTGGTACTGTGGGACTCCCCTGGAGAGGGCGACCCCAGGGTATACCCACTAAAAACCGTCTCTTTTGCCCAGGTCGGGGTAGCATATGTAATTGCCATGTATGTAAAGAATATCAGTTTCGAGTCAAGAAACTTCTCGCATATATTATAAAGAATATCGGATTAGACAACGAATCCCTCGCATAAATTATAAAGCATATCAGATTATTTGACACCAAATCCCTCGCATAGATTATAAAGAATATCAGTTTCGGGTCAATCAATTAGTTGCAGGAATTGTAAAGAATAAGTGTTATAATGGTATATATGTTGTTATACGTTATAAAAATACGATAAAATGTTTGCATATATGTATGTATATAAATATATGTATATAATTTGTTGGCAATCAGGGAAGGGGGGGGGGGGTCGTGGGCTCAACGCACAACCGTCGCTAATGCGACGTTCATTCGGGAGTAGTGGAGAAGAGCACGCTCAGCGAGAGGGAAGCGAGATGCGTGCGAAGGGAGGGTTTGCCAGAGGTCGTACGTTTCCTTCCAAGAGAACGTCGCGAAAATCATTTCGACGGCTGCTCGTTCGTTCATGGAATTCGTCTCAGGCCGACTCACTGCTGGCTCCCTCCCACACCCTATTCGTTCGAAACGCGGTCGCTTCGGTCGTTCGATCTCGGAGCGGCATCCTCCCTATCCCGATCCCGGAGAGCAAACACACGCAGGCAAGAAAGGCTGAAGAGGGTACACGTCCGTCATCTCTCCCTGACACGGGGAACTTTTAGAGATTTTCGATAATTTGTGGGACTTGTTTATTTTGTACTGCTCTATCGTGTGGCTTTTCATTAAACGAACGTATAGCGCTTCGTGCCTGATAATTTGTGGGACTCGTTTTTGCTCCGCTTTATTGCGTGGCTTTTCATTCGACACATTACTTTGCGCTCTGTGACAAAGGCGGCGGGTCGTTTCTTTTGCGACCTCACGCGAGCGCCTGTTCGTTCGTTTCAATCTCTTAATATATCCCGTAGTCGAGAGACCGAGAGAGTCGTTCTCCTCTTACCATCGAGCCTGGCGGGCTCTCCAAATGGTCGTATGCCGAAGGAAACGCGGACGGGAGGATGTTGCGTCTCCGCTCGTAAGCCATCGTTTCTCGGCACCGACTCGTTCGACATTATGTTTTTGGTATTTGTCGTATAGATCTTTTTTATTTTAAAAGATCGTCCGATCGCTCGGAATTCATGTGACCGCTCGTGTTATCACGGTACATTTGGTCGAGAGTTGATGCTCAGTTAGTTCAGCCTGTCCGTTAGCAGGCTCGCCACGTATGGGCCATTCGGTCATAGACACCGACCCGTGGCAATGCAGTGTAGAGAAATGTCTCGGGACGAAGCGCGGTACTAGAGCAGTCGAGAACGATAAAGTCCTCGAGGAGCGGTGGACTGATTCTCAACCGAGGTCATAGAATAGCCACGCGCCCGACGCTGCTCCGACCGGCCCGTCCGGACCGTCGACTCTCTCAAATATACGGAACTGCCGGCCGAATGGTCGGCATCTTCGCTGTCCCGTCACCGAAGAGCAAACACACGCAGGCAAAGAAGGCGGAAGAGAGTGCGTCGTCTTTCTCTGACACGAGGAATTTTTAGAGATTCTGTGGGACTCGTTTTTGTCCTGCGCTATATCGTGTGGCTTTTCATTAAACGAACGTATAGCGCTTCGTGTCTGATAATTTGTGGGACTCGTTTTCGCTCCGCTTCATTGCGTGGCTTTTCATTCGACACTTTACTTTGCGCTATGTGACAAAGGCGGCGGGTCGTTTCTGTTGCGACCCCACGCGAGCGCCTTTTCATTCGTTTGAATCTCTTACCATCCCGTAGTCGAGAGAGAGAGAGAACTCCTCTTCTTACCATCGAGCCTGGCGGGCTCCCCATATGATCGTATGCCGAAGGAAACGCGGACGGGAGGCTGTTACAGCTCCGCACGTAAGCCGTCGATCCTCGGCACCGACTCGTTCGAAATTAGGTTTTTGGTATTTGCCGCATGACTGTCTTTGAAGCCATACGTAGTCTTTGGTAAAATGCCGCTTTCGCGGGTTCCTTTATTCACTTAAAGGCATTAAACATGTAATGAACCACAGGTTCACACACGGGAAGCTTAGGACGTTCGATGTCGGAGAGGCATCTTATCTTCTCTATCCCGTCTCCGAAGAGCAAACACACGCAGACAAGTTAGGCAGAAGAGGGTGCGTCACCTCGCTCTGACAGGCGGAACATTTAGAGATTCTGTGGGACTTTTTTTGGTCCTGCTTTATCGTGTGGCTTTTCATTAAGCGAACGTACAGCGCTTCGTGCCTGATAATTTGTGGGACTTGTTTTTTTTCTCTTTATTGCGTGGCTTTTTATTCGACACTTTACTTTGCGCTCTGTGACAAAGGCGGCGGGTCGTTTCTTTTGCGACCTCACGCGAGCGCCTTTTCGTTCGTTTCAATCTCTTATTATATCCCGTAGTCGAGAGACCGAGAGAGTCGTTCTCCTCTTACCATCGAGCCTGGCGGGCTCTCCAAATGGTCGTATGCCGAAGGAAACGCGGACGGGAGGATGTTGCGTCTCCGCTCGTAAGCCATCGTTTCTCGGCACCGACTCGTTCGACATTAGGTTTTTGGTATTTGTCATATAGATCTTTTTTATTTTAAAAGATCGTCCGATCGCTCGGAATTCATGTGACCGCCCGTGTTATCACGGTACATTTGGTCGAGAGTTGATGCTCAGTTAGTTCAGCCTGTCCGTTAGCAGGCTCGCCACGTATGGGCCATTCGGTCATAGACACCGACCCGTGGCAATGCAGTGTAGAGAAATGTCTCGGGACGAAGCACGGTACTAGAGCAGTCGAGAACGATAAAGTCCTCGAGGAGCGGTGGACTGATTCTCAACCGAGGTCATAGAATAGCCACGCGCCCGACGCTGCTCCGACCGGCCCGTCCGGACCGTCGACTCTCTTATAGATACGGAGCCACCGGCCGAACGGTCGGCGCCGCTCAGGGAGGAAGTACGGGCGCTTACGGTACTAAACTGCCGTAGCGGCAGCCCGTCCGGCGTGGCCGCTCAAACTTTGCCGCGCTCGCTACTACTACATGCTCTACTTTGAACGTCGATAACTTTGTTTGCGGAACCTTAATTTAAAAATGAAATACACTCAAATGTAGGAAATTAACGCAGCTTTTAAATGATATATTGTTTTGCTAAGATTTAAGCATGTCATTGCAAATTGTATGTTAAAAGATGTTGCATGACCGAAAAGTGTGCACATTGCACGTCGGTAGTTTTCGGTGTTCCAGAAAGATTTTACATTATAATACCTTTGTACCGTACAAGTGCTCCAGTGTCACAGAAAAAAGCATAAGAAAATTCTTTCGACGTCCACAATATATTACGTGCGTTACTGCTTAATCTTGGGTCGAGTCGCTCCGCGGATTGGAGCGCGTTACTCCTTAATCTTCGGTCGAGTCGCTCCGCGGCTAGAGATACGAGTAAATTGTATTTTGAAATTGAAGTCGGTCACTCTTAGGAACTGGTAGCTGTAAGGTGTAATCTAAGATCGAAGCAAGTAAACGAAAGTCTAAGGTAATATATAAACTTAAATATAAGGGTTACACGTTTATGCGTAGTTCGTAGCTTTTGTATCGTTTTCGAAAGACGTTTCATTCTTTGGAAAACAATACGAATTACCGGGTCTCACCACGAGGAGGTGACTACGCGTCGAGACCCACCGATATCCATTCTACGCCCTTAAAGTTTCTCGATGAAACTTTAAGAGAACATAGTATGGATTTCGGTTCGCAAAACTGTAGGACGATGCTTAGCCTTACCGGTCTATTCTGTTTCTAAGATACGCTTCTCCAACTTAGAATTGATATTGGCTTCTTGTGCCGCTATTGCGACGCGCCGTGCCTCTACGGTTATACCGTCATAACGGCTCTAGCCTGCCAGATGTTGTTCGGCTCGTACTTTCTTGCAAGACCTCCACGAAGGAAGCGATCGGTGTAGGTGTTATACCGACCTCAGACTTGGAAAAACCCTGCCCTCAACTGTGAAGTATCATTGGACAAGTTGGATCTACCCTCACCGGGAAGCGACTCGTTTAGTCAGCCCTAGACGTCGCTATGCGCCGCCCAGTGCCGTCCAGCGGGGACCACGAGGAGGTAGAGTCGCCGGCTTCCGCCCGATCCCGTGCAGGTTGGCTTTGGCTGTAAACCTTCGCCGTTTCACCCCACCGTCACAGTGCTGCGGCACCGCCTGCTTGGACGGTCAGGGTTGGTATTAATTTCTTCTGGTCTTGTGTCTTGAGGTGCTGTCAGTTGTCCCTGTGCGTGTTTTGGCCCATGTTGCTTCCTTTTTCCTAAGTATTTTCTTCGCGCATCATGCGAATTCCCTGTAAATGTCCTTCCTGAGTAGTTCGCGGAACTGTAGCGGCCACGGAAGTTGCAATTCTCGTGCTCGGCGTCGGAGTTCGGCCCTGTCTTCGGTGTGATTCCTACATTGCATCAGTACGTGTTCTGGCGTCTCTGGAACGGGTCCGCAAGTGCAGTTTGGTTGCTCCACGATTGCGAAAGAATGCAGTTTTGAGGCAAAGTTTCCGTGTCCTGTGAGGAACTGCGTTACATGGTGATCCAGATGTAACCATTCCATTTGCATTCTTTCCCGGACGCTGGGCAGGATATTGAACGTATGCCGTCCCTTTCGTTATCTCCGCCGCGATTGACTGCCTCGCGGGTACGATGTCCTCGTATTCCTGGTATGTGTGTTCGTCTATTACTACTGGAATGTTTTTCCTGAGTTTGTACCTGTATACGGCTTCTCGGATTCTAAGATCTATCGGTGGTTCTCCAGAGGTAACCAGGAAAGCGTCAGTTGATGTCGTTCTGTAAGCCTTGGTGACTCGCAGTAGGGCATGCCTCTGCGAACGGAAGATGATTCGGAGGCAGGTTTTATTGACCAGGCCATACCACGCAGTTGCTGCGTATGTTGCTATTGGTGTGTATAGACCGGAGTATAGTGTTCTGAGTGTTTTGTGTCTTAGGCCCCAATCTCTTCGTGCGACTGCGGCTAGGGCGTTGAATTTCTGTGTACACTTCGTGTGGATTTTCTCCATGTGGGTCTTGATTTTGAGTCCCTTGTCGAAGTGTACTCCTAAGTATCTGGCTGTTTTCACCATTCGGATTTGCTTGTTACCGATTTTAATTTTTGGTGGCCTCTTTATATCTAGGTTGCCTTTTAGGAGGATCATCTCCGTCTTCTCCGCTGATATGGTTAGCTTCTCTTCCTGGCACCATTCATGCGTTATTCTAACTGCATTTTGTCCGCTATGCTCCAGTTCGCGGCGGCTGTCTCCGAAGATGAGTATCATCAGATCATCTGCGTAAGCGATCACCTCATAGCCGTTGATGGAGAGCTTCAGGAGAAGGTCATCGAATGTCAGGTTCCATAAGTTGGGGCCAAGTATGGACCCCTGCGGACATCCCTTGGTCATGCTTTTCTCTGTTATTCCGTGTTTACCAATTAGTTTAACATAGCGTAATCTGAGGTAGTCGGCGATAACTGCATAGAGGTTTCTCGGGCAGTTTCTTTCACGGAGACGGTGAAGAATGCTGGGCCACCATACGTTATCAAATGCCCCGGAAATATCAAACAGGGTGGCCAGAGCATATTTATGATGTGATGCAGCTAGGAGTTCCCTCATTTTTACTATTGCATCCTCTGCGCATTTTCGTTTCGTGAAGCCATACTGACGGTTTGATGATAGCTCTGGATGTTGGAATATGGGTTGCAGTCTGAGAGAGATCAGTTTTTCCAAAAGTTTCCCGATAACTGGTAGAAGGCAGATTGGTCGATAGGAATTGGTATTTGCTTCGTCTCGTCCTGGACCTTTCAATAGAGCGCGGATGGCACCGGTTGTCCAAACACATGGAAAAACGCCATGTCTGAGGCAGCCGTTGAAAAGTTGTTGGAGATGCTTTCGAAGAGGCATGAAAGACGCTTTTAGCACTTCAACTTCCACTCCATCGGGTCCTGGTGCTTTACGGATTTTTAAACTATTCAGTGCCTGTTGAAGTTCGGAGTTAGTAAATTCTGCTGCGTCTTGTACATGTGGCTTGTATTCGCGATAGTATGTTTGTCTTTTTTGTATTTGCGACTGTGTTGTGTCGTCGACGTCATCCGGCACAAGGGCATTAAGTAGGCTGAGTGATGCATCTTCCCACGTTGTCATGGTTCCGTCTGAGATGTTGGCGGTGGCGAGAGCCTTTTCCGGCGTTATTTTCCCTGCGCAGAGTTTGTACACCATACCCCACGGATTCAGGTTCCCTTCGTTGGTGACAAGGGCGCGCCAACTTTCTGACTTAGCTCTGCGAACCTCGGCTGTGTATGCTTTCCTTTTCTTGAGGTACTCTTTGTACTTTGCCTCCCTTCGTACAGTGTCCTTTTCTGCTTGGATGGCTTTTCTAGCCCTGTACGTTTGCCTTTTCATTGCTGTTAATTCTTGAGTCCACCAGGGGACTGACTTCTGGTGCGGACGTTTCACCCTTAGGACCGACTTACAGGCATTTAGGATAACTGTCTGGATGGAAACGGCAGCCTGTTCTATTTCTTCAGATGTGTTGTAACTTATCTGCGTTAGGTGGATATCTGTTTCGTACTGTACTGCTTCGCGGAACTTATCCCAGTCGACGTTACTGATTTTATAACGGGGGTTTGGTAGTGAATGGCTATGGCTTTCGCGAGACGAGAAACTGAATAGAATGGTGTTATGGTCACTTGTCGTCAGATGCTCCTTGACTCGCCAATTGTTGGTATGTCTGTATGCTGCTGAAGAGGAAATTGTAATATCGATGTTTGATTTACCTAGGTGGGACTGGAATGTTGGTGGGTTGTCTGGCTGGTTCAGTGTGAGCAATCCTAGAGATGATATGAGTTGCTCCAGTTTGTCTCCCCTGTCATCTGAGGAATCGCTGTACCAAAGGGGCGATTTCGCATTTGCGTCAATGGCAATTATTAGTTTCTCTTTCGATAGCTGCGAAGCGATTTTGCTGATCATCTCAAGGTATGGTTCTATGTTATGCGAAAACTGAAAGTAAACGCTGGCTAGGTATAGTTTTCCAAGTGAGCTGTTCACTTCAATGCACGTGCAGTAGTCGTTGCTTAAGTGGGAGATTTTTAGAACGGTCAGATTTGGGTTTCTGATCACAATGCCAGCTTGTACTTGTGATCCAGGAGAGCTGCCCGAGGCGGTCAATGTCTCTTTATTCCGAAGCCGGTGAATTTGCCTTTCACGTTGTATGGTTTTTGCATCAGTAGTATATCGATGTTTTCCTTTTCCATGGCTTTCGCTATCTCTAGTGACACCATTTGCGACCGACGCATGTTCAGCTGCGCTATTCTGAGATGACAAAGCGTTTCATCTTTATAAACCATACTCAGTTCGGGAGAGGACCTGGTTTATAGCTGCGATATAAGCCGGACATTCCTTATCCTTGATGCTGTGGCTCGCCTGTCTTCCTGATTTCTTGCAATTGTGGCATATTGCATCCGTGTTTTTCTTTGGGCAGTTCCTAAAGTTGTGACCTTGGCCTGCGCAGTGGCCACAGATATCGTTCTCGGACTTGCAGTGCTTGCTGATGTGGCCAAAACTGTGGCATTTGTAGCAGCGCGTCGCCGCGATATAATCCTGCACCTTGCAGCAGCTCCAACCGACATAAATGCGATCTTTCTTTATTAGGAGCTCTCTTACCTCCTTCGAGACTTCCAAGACCCAGTTGCAACGGTCCTTTGTTTTGTCGCCAGATTTGAATGACAGTTTTATGTGTCTTCGTAGCTTAGCCTTGTCCTGTTCGTCGAAGTTCTGCTCAAGGATTGAACTCAGCGTGGCTTCATCATTTTCAGAGCGCGGTATGTCGTATATGATCACGCGGGGACTCTTTTTCTGAGGAACACCAACTACCACTCCTGCAGCATTGCAATATCGCTCCTTCTTGTGGTCTCTACCAATATTCCATTGCCCTGTATTTTCCTTACGCTTCTCACTTGCAGCTTGTTTTCCCTCGGCGAGACCAGCTTCAGGACAGCTTCCTTTGTCTTTTCGCTCGTCTCGAATGTCTTGGCGTCAGTCGGCACAATCGTCAGTACGTTGGGCGGATTCTGCTTGAGATTGGAGATGCTAGCAGCGCGTGATTTCACCCCTACTCTTTCGGCATAGGTGGTTTGCTGGGTCGGTGCCTTCGAGACGACGACTTTCTCTGTGGCCTGTAGGAGTGTGCGCCTTTGCTCAACATTTTCCCCTTTCAGAGCTGCAATCTGGCCCTCAAGGTTACTGCTGTAGATCAGGACTTGCGTCAGTATTGCCTGCATTTTCGCAACCTTAGAGAGAAGTTGCTGCGTACTGGAGCGCTCTATGCCGCGTTCCGGGTCAGTAACAATGTTGAGAATGCCCTTGTACAGTTTCTCGCACTTTGACCTCATACGCATGGAAGAGGGATCGTAGTCGTCCGTCTCCATATCCGGTTCTTTCGGTGCTGGTTCTCCAACTTAGAGCCACAGGTCGAGAGGAAAGGACTACTGGCACTTTGTTAAGACGTTCGTGTCTATTCGCTACTACTACATGCTCTATTTTGAACGCCGATAACTTTGCTTGCGGAAGCTTAATTTAAAAATGAAATACACTGAAATGCAGGAAATTAACGCAGCTTTTAAATGATATAATGTTTTGCTAAGATTTAAGCATGTCATTGCAAATTGTATGTTAAAAGATGTTGCATGACCGAAAAGTGTGCACATTGCACGTCGGTAGTTTTCGGTGTTCCAGAAAGATTTTACATTACAATACCTTTGAACCGTACAAGTGCTCCAGTGTCGCATAGAAAAAAGCATAAGAAAATTCTTTCGACATCCACAATATATTACGTGCGTTACTGCTTAATCTTGGGTCGAGTCGCTCCGCGGATTGGAGCGCGTTACTCCTTAATCTTCGGTCGAGTCTCTCCGCGGCTTCGAGCGCGTTACTGTATAATCTTCGGTCGAGTCGCTCCGCGGATTGGAGCGCGTGATTCCTTAATCTTCGGTCGAGTCGCTCCGCGGATTGGAGCGCGTTACTGTTTAATCTTCGGTCGAGTCGCTCCGCGGATTGGAGCGCGTGATACCTTATCTTCGGTAGAGTCGCTCCGCGGATTGGAGCGCGTTACTCCTTAATCTTCGGTCGAGTCACTCCGCGACTTCGAGCGCATTACTGTTTAATCTTCGGTCGAGTCGCTCCGCGGATTGGAGCGCGTGACTCCTCAATATTCGGTCGAGTCGCTCCGCGGCTAGAGATACGAGTAAATTGTATTTTGAAATTGAAGTCGGTCACTCTTAGGAACTGGTAGCTGTAAGGTGTAATCTAAGATCGAAGCAAGTAAACAAAAGTCGAAGGTAATATATAAGCTTAAATATAAGGGTTACACGTTAATGCGTAGTTCGTAGCTTTTGTATCGTTTTCGAAAGACGTTTCATTCTTTGGAAAACAATACGAATTACCGGGTCTCACCACGAGGAGGTGACTACGCGTCGAGACCCACCGATATCCATTCTACGCCCTTAAAGTTTCTCGATGAAATTTTAAGAGAACATAGTATGGATTTCGGTTCGCAAAACTGTAGGACGATGCTTAGCCTTACCGGTCTATTCTGTTTCTAAGATACGCTTCTCCAACTTAGAGCCACAGTTCGAGAGAAAAGGACTACTGGCACTTTGTTAAGACGTTCGTGTCTATTCGCTACTACTACACGCTCTATTTTGAACGCCGATAACTTTGCTTGCGGAAGCTTAATTTAAAAATGAAATACACTGAAATGCAGGAAATTAACGCAGCTTTTAAATGATATAATGTTTTGCTAAGATTTAAGCATGTCATTGCAAATTGTATGTTAAAAGATGTTGCATGACCGAAAAGTGTGCACATTGCACGTCGGTAGTTTTCGGTGTTCCAGAAAGATTTTACATTATAATACCTTTGTACCGTACAAGTGCTCCAGTGTCGCATAGAAAAAAGCATAAGAAAATTCTTTCGACGTCCACAATATATTACGTGCGTTACTGCTTAATCTTGGGTCGAGTCGCTCCGCGGATTGGAGCGCGTTACTCCTTAATCTTCGGTCGAGTCGCTCCGCGGCTAGAGATACGAGTAAATTGTATTTTGAAATTGAAGTCGGTCACTCTTAGGAACTGGTAGCTGTAAGGTGTAATCTAAGATCGAAGCAAGTAAACGAAAGTCTAAGGTAATATATAAACTTAAATATAAGGGTTACACGTTTATGCGTAGTTCGTAGCTTTTGTATCGTTTTCGAAAGACGTTTCATTCTTTGGAAAACAATACGAATTACCGGGTCTCACCACGAGGAGGTGACTACGCGTCGAGACCCACCGATATCCATTCTACGCCCTTAAAGTTTCTCGATGAAACTTTAAGAGAACATAGTATGGATTTCGGTTCGCAAAACTGTAGGACGATGCTTAGCCTTACCGGTCTATTCTGTTTCTAAGATACGCTTCTCCAACTTAGAATTGATATTGGCTTCTTGTGCCGCTATTGCGACGCGCCGTGCCTCTACGGTTATACCGTCATAACGGCTCTAGCCTGCCAGATGTTGTTCGGCTCGTACTTTCTTGCAAGACCTCCACGAAGGAAGCGATC